>JAQFYU010000214.1:0-28183 GCA_034694905.1 Ceratophysella granulata | reverse complement strand
TGTAACGTCCTCCTGACAACGGGTGTGCATTACTGTTTGAAATCTTTGTTGGGCTTCACAGAGACCCAGGCAGGCAGGCAGGCAGACACGGAAGACAATTATATATATGAATATCTGAATACATAACCAGCTAACCTTATTGGATTTCTTGTGGAGCAGATGCTGAAAATTGTCAATCTCAGCCTGATATGGCAAGATTGAAGCTGTGAGCCCCGAATCTGGGTCTGGGTCACGAGCATTTGGCTCCTTCTTCTCTCTTCTGACTGATTTCTTATTCCATTGTTTCTGTTAAATCAATTTGGTCGTAGGCAAGGCCCGGTGTACTCTTTAATAACTTGTACCTTTTATTCGTTGACTTTTGAGTTTTAGTCTGGTCGAGAAGGTCTAGTCTGTTCGAGTGCTGGGGAAGGAGAGAGAAGAGAGGAGAGGAGAGAAGAGAGGAGGAAGAGCAGGATAGATGACGAGAGAGAAAGTCGGTCGAAGACCGGATCCCAGACCACGCACTCCTCGAGAGCGGGTCCGCCCTCAGCTTGTGGCTGAGTCCGGCCCGCCCCGAGCGCGTGGCTGAAGTCGGGTATCATGGGACCGAGGCTGCAGTCCCACAACATCCCTCCCCCAGGGACACAAAACAGACTCAAACCTGTACAATTGATACCTTTAGAGATTATTGTTTGCTTCTTCTATTCACTAATTAACTTAGGTTACAAACTAGACTATATATAGGTTACACACTATTAATTGCTAAATGTAGATGCTTTTGTACTACCAAAGTTAATATTAGGGAGAAACAGAAAATACTTTGTATTATTATTGTTATTTTTCCAATTGGTTTAATTGTTGTGTCTATCATCGTTAGTAATTTCCCATTTAAATTCAAAAAATTTGGAACACCACAAGTATAAATAGGATATAACATATTTACTATACTAATTGGGAATTTTGTTATTACGTATGATTACACATGACTTTATTACTTTGAGTAGTGTTATAAGTTATCTATTTATTTTTATTTTTTCTTTTATTATTTTTTTTCAATTGATTCAAACTAGAATATTTAATTACATACTAATTATAACTAGGTTACAAACTATTCTAAAGCTAGTTTTCGCAAAGGTTGATTCTTATCTATATACATTTTTTTCTTGTTTCATTTGATATTTAATTTTTTTTCTTAAGATATTGTCGTTAAAATGGTTGTGGTAATTGACACAAACCAATTTGTGACCCTGTGAGGGTGTCTAAGCAAGTATCCACAGAATTAAACAATTCTGTGAAAAAACCGTCATAATTTACAAAATCAGAGTTGAATAAAGCCGAATAAAACTTAACAGTGTAGGAATTAGTCACCACCAGACGTGTGTACCCAAAAAGTCGTACATACGGTGGCGGTAAGCCAACTGGATAGACTGCGATTTGATCCATTGGACAGACCAGAGAAGCATTCGTCAAAATACAAACAGAGGGTTTGTAACTCCATTCCGAACAATCCACTGGCCTCGGGGCTAAATGTATGTTTTAGTCCCACAATAAAACTCCCCTGACCGTATTCGCAGTACCATCTATATACGGTGTTGGTCGCAGGGTTTGAATATCAGAGGCAGTAACCAATCCAGTGAGACTGTCGTTCGACAGCCGAAGACGACGCACGTAATAATTGGTGGCTGTCATCGTGTGCGTGGTGCACCAGTAATATTCAGCACCCGGCACACGACGACTGCCCATCAAATTCCATTCAAGTGGAACAAGAGTCGTGTTAGACGATCCCATATCGGTCAGAATCATGGATGAAAATGACGCAACACTTATTGGAACCTTATCTTCCCAATACTGGCGCACTTGTGCCCCAAAGAAATAAAATCTCTTAAACTCCGTCGAACGGATTCCGTAACACTCAGAAGCGTCCAAGGTGGTCCCAAGCCGAGTGGACGCAGTCAATGCTAATTTGATTAGTTTCAATTTTGGCAGATCTCCCCTCGGCTTGGAACACGAGATTTAGATTGGATCCAGCTTACATAATGGACCTAGGACCCAAGAAGACGGTACTACACTACTTTGTACATCAATAGGGAGTGTGACAAGCAATGTTGAATTTACAATAGGAGATTCGGAAGAAGTGCTGACTTGAGATTTCTCACTAGGAGTCCTATTCACTGTTTCATTGAGATTAGCGAAATCCAATTCCTCGGTTGCAACATCTGATGTGATGACCGGGGGAGCCAGAGGGTTAGGAGATGATTCCGTTGAGAGTGAATATGGCTGCTGATGGGACAGGAAGATGGACATCCCGCCGTAAACGTCTCACAGGAACTGGACTTTGAAGATGACGGAGTAGATCTGGAGTCAAGAAACGAGGTTCCAGTTGACTTGGCAGAAATGGACCCTCACGCTGCTCCATCTCCACAGCAACAATGCAGGCCACAGGAACCAGCAGGATAATGACCCAGTAGAAGGACGTCATCTCTGAAGAATTTTTTTTTGAGATTAGATTATACCAAACCAAATCGTATTGAATTTACGAAGCACATTCACTACACTGAGCACGAAAATAGCAAAGGTGTACAGTTCACAACAAATGTCAAGTTGATATTGTTTGTCAATTTATAGAATCATTTTGTAGCTGTGAGAAATCATATTTGTAACGTGTGGGAAAAGGTTTTAATGGAACGAGATGTCCGTCGGGTATGCTTGGTTTACACCCAAATGAAGGAGCTTAATAAAGTTTGGATGATTCAGTTTAACTGAGCTATACAAGTCCAAATAAAACGGGCTCATAAAAAATTTAGACTTTTTGTCGTTTGCGTTTATATTGTGGTCGAAATTTTCATTTGGATCCACAAACGCCCGTGCAAACCCCAAGTTCGCTCCACAGTGAGTAACATTCTTCTCGTTGTAGTCGAAGAATGAAAACTGTAAAGTGGGACAAATCAGTACTGTCGGACTCATTATACAATTTGCATCGTGTCGGCTGATTGATGAGGCATGGGATGGACGAAAACGCTCAGAAAATACATTCCATACAACCGCACCATACACGGATCGACGATAGTTTTGAGAGTAGGCACAATATGGAGACGTAAGTAAGGAGCTGTCCACAATCATAAATCCCGTCCGATGCAATAAGGTGATGTTAACTCGTGAGATATAGAAGTTTGTTATTGTGAGGTTCCAGGCTTCTTCCTCGTGCACAACTGTTGATTGATTAAATAGAAATCGATTGTTAGTACCAATATGTGTATGATTTCGTTCACAAATTGGTTCCTCATAAATGCTGATAAAATATTCAACCATGTATGCACATGCGGCGCGTGAAAGTGGTTCAGCAACAGTTCGATTATACATAGATAATCATGGGGGCCTGATTTTTCCCTTTTGCTCGAACCCAAAGCTGAACGGCTGATGTGCAGAAATAAGCCTCGTAAACCGGTGTGGACACTATATTTGAATATAGTGTTGTAGAGATGCCTATAGCATTATCATAGGAAAACGGACATGACGCGTCACGAGCATATAAAGCGCCCAAAATCCATTGATGTGAGTTAGCGAATTCCACCGGACGAGTATCCTGTTTGTTGGGATCCGAAGCCGCTGTAGTGGAATCCTCGTGCAACAGGTAGTGGTTTTTTCGTAGCGGACATTACTGGCAAAACCGGAGCAGAAGGAATGTCATTTGAGTGAATGGCTTCAAGTTCTAGACGTTGATTCACTGTCATTTCCACTGGACCAGGATCCTTTGGAAACGATGTTGTCGAAACGATGGACATTCTGAGGATTACAAGTGTAGAATTCAGAAGGAAGGAAAAACGTGCCAATTTGGAGCCCATGACTGATGGCAAAAAGCCTAGAGATGAGAGGATGTTGAAGATGAGGATGAGTGACAATGTCTGCTATTAGAGTACAACAATTCTTTTTTCATAAATTTTCAACATTTTGGGAAAAAGTTAAGATAGTGTTCAGAATCAGTTCGGAGAAAGTTCGGAGAAAGAAGTTTTGGCGAGTAAATTATAATACGCAGCACTTTAGAATTTGATATCGTGATTTTCTTCTTGGCATTGTGTCAGAAGCACAGCAGTCAGTTTAATAGGAGTCCCCAACTGAGTAGCTTCATACAATAGGTTGAAAGATGTTTCAATTAGAGTTAATGGAGAAGGGACGTACGACGAGTTGATGTGACTCAACTTAATTTTTGAAATACCCAACATGATTTCGCACGGATTGAAACTGTAGCTACACCAGGCTAAGTTTAGTGCTGGGCAATGCAGTGAGTAAAAAGTAAGAAGGCAGAATTCACTATATTCCACCTGAGGTTCGCATTTAACTGGCTGACTTGATGCTTTGTAAAAAATGTAAGCCGGCTGTTTCGAGTCAGAAACTAATTGTCCATTGTCCAACATTTGTATAGTCATGAAGAACAATACGCTGAGTGACAAACGCTTCGCTCTCTTGGTGTCGTGGAGTTGCCATGAATGTCACAATTACTGTTTCCTTTGAACTGTAAAAAACGCTATAATTTCTTCGTTCAAAGCGCTTTACTGCACGAGAGATTGAGTATTTGTGTTGAAAAGTAATATAACTGTAAGTACGTGGATTATCCGTAGACGTTATCCATTTGTGATGCAGCACTTCATCAAAAGGATCAGAGTCAGAAAGATAGTTGATCTGATTCGTTGGAACATCTTTTCGGCGAAATTTAGTACGGTTAAAAAATTTGATTGAAGTAGAGCGAAGTTTGGAGTGGGTAATTATAGTGTCGCTGAGTTGCGTCGCACTCGTCAAAAAGTTGGTTGTGCTTGAACTCGTGCGACTTAATAAGTCTATATGTAGCAATGAAGGAATCAGTGTTAGTGACTGAGTCATATTTTTAGGCCATAACGCGTAAATGCTTAAAACAATAAAAAGCCCATAACGGTGGTTGAACGTGGACTGTCGATTGAACTTCCACTGGGACCACAATTGATGCTGAAAATGAATAGGTACAGGCTGGTAGGGTCCGGTAGCTAACCGCTGATACCCATTCTGCGTCTGGTGGCGAGAGTGTTAGTACCGCACCACACTACAGGAGCACCGGAACGATGAAGAACGAATAAATCCTGTCAGCCAAAACCATAGTCTGAAATAATTGAATAAGCGGATACATTATTAACATTCACACTGTAGACAGTAAGGAGTCAGGATTTTTGGCGAAGCGATACTGGCAAGAAGTGAAATTAGTTTTTTGCTTTGATATTGATGGCGGAACCGAATTAGGCCTTCGGTAGGATATCGTTTTACCGGGACGAATTCCTGAGAGTAATTATATTGTGGTGGTGGCACGTGCACAAACTGTAAAGGAAAATCTATATTTGGAGCTTCGATCTTGAGATAAAGACCGACGTATAGAACGCTCGGTTCCAAATTTTCGATTTCCATTGCAGTAGAATTTGGGGGTGAAGAGATTGGTAATGCGCCTATTTGGGACGGTTCCAGCGCAAAAGTTTGAGCGTATTATGTTTTCCAAAACATCCAGGAAGAGTTTTAATAATCCCAAGAAAACTTGGACAGTCACAACCGCTTAATGAAGCCCGATACGCGTAAATATTTCGTATCCCAAAATAGACTACAAGGAGTAGAACTATTATTGTCAGAATGTTGGTTCCTAAATCCTTCGAAGGGCCGGATATCATGTCACACAAATAGTTCAAAATATCCGTTTGGGCCGGAGAACGTTGCCTTCCTTGTCTCCTAGTCCGAATGATACTGTCAACTCGCGTTTGACTCTGAACAACTCGAATATACGCGTATATTTGATTCAGGGACGGATAATTGACTCCCTTTAATGCTTCCTGTTGGCTTAAAACTGTACTCTATAATTTGTCTGTTTTCCTTGGGAGATGGGTCCTCAGGAATATGCAGAATTGGGAGATTAGTCAGCATCGTTCTATTTGAAATCAGTACGACTTCGTCTGCGTCATTTAACAAGTCGAAATAGAAAGGAGGCGCTGGGCAAGCAACCACCGTAGGTTCAGGTATGATTTCCTTGGTCATTGGCTTCAGGTAGCCTATATGACGTTCGTGATTGAGATGATATAGTACTTTTGCTTCGAGCGTGCAATTCGGTGAAGGCAGAAACTGATATTCGTGAATTGGAAGACACTGAACTATTGTCAACACATCACCAGAAATGTATCCACTGTATTTTCCGACATGAACCATTAATATATGTATTAGAATAGCTGGGTCAGTCGTGACACGACGCTCGAAGTGATTCTAAAAATAGTTTGTTTGTATTACAGCACAAACTGTGAGTGAGCTGAATACCGTAGCTGATATTATTAGTGAGTAGTTTTTGTAGGAACGATAGTTGACCAGCCACCTCACTCGATGAGAACAAAGTCGTGGCTGGTACAGTTTCAGTGTGAGGAAGTAGATGTTGAATTAAATGTTCTAATTTTCGCATAACTGCGGTTTCAGTCCGTTGAACGCGCATTTGAGCAGATCGTGGATAAAGGCGATTCGGAAATTCGTCTTTGTTTACAGTTTCCGACATGGGTAGATTTGGGACATGCAGAACTGGGTCAGCCAAATAGTCGTTTGGGTCAAACTTAGGAATTTGACGAGGAACTGAGGCTTTTGGTAATAGGAGTGATCTTAACGGGGTGGGAGAGAGAGTCGGGATGAATTTCTGATTTGAGTCTGTGTCATTCACTGATCTTTGTACGCGTGGTCGGTAACGTTTATTTCGTACCTCAAGAGACAATTCATCCGTGGAAATAATATTCGGGCATAATTGACCAGGCATGTCGGACGAGTAAATCAGACCTTGGTCAGAAAATCCGGTACTCAGTCCACAAAATGTTGCCGTGGACAAGGACGTGATGCTGGTTGTGATGGCTGGACAAGAAAGTCGATTTATTGAAAACAGACAGGACGTGGATATACCTCGCGTTAATCGACACGTTTGATAGTGATCAAAAGTCCAAGTTAGTATTCCTTCCAGTATCGTTCTGCATTGATTTGCTTCAATATGGCAAATAGTCTTAAGTTGCACCGGGGTCACAATCGATTTGTCTCTATTATTGACCGAAATATTCAGCCTTGATTAATAATAATTCACGTACTCTTGAGTAGTGGGTCATACGTATTCAAGGTTTGAGACAAGGTTACTGCAAATTACGTTATTTGACAAAGTGTACATTTTGTCACCACGTGGAGTTAGCTGGGTATTCACAATTCTTAAACATTCTTCGTAAGAAACTGGTTCCGGAACTGTCTCTGTGGCCGCACTCCAGCTCAACATAAAAAAGTACGATTTCCTATTGTACGTACGCTCTGCTTAGCAGTGACAAGCCGGAAGTAAATGATCGGTAAGGGACTCACTCCAAAAAGTTATGGGGACAATAGTGGTTGGTTTACTTAGGTCAACCAGAGGGCACTGCATCGGTTTTGGTAGACGATACGATATGCCAGAAACCGATGGATCGGAATTGCACAAATGCAGCAACAAAGTAATGAAATTCAGTTTCAACAGGCCAACTAGCTAAAAATAAAACATGCTGGAAGCCAAGTTGTCTAGCTTCTTGTGCTACGGATTTCCACGTCGATTCAGAGGGAATATACACTTTGAATTTACCATAAACATAATCGAGAATTGGGGATTCTGCAGATGAAACAAAGTGTGTACGTTTAAGGGCATGAATGATTCTTTTCGGTTTTGACAATTCGTCTAAAAATTCGGAATCCGTTTGATAGAGAGGATCAAACTCGTCATCTCCGAGAAGAGTGAATTCAGGATATAATTTCATACGCTTTACGTGCACTTTTTCCACTTTATTATTGACCACATTTCGGAAACTATACACCAAGTCATCATACTTGTTAATTACAATGTAAACACCATTGTAGTAAGGTGTCCACTTTTTTGATTGTCCAGGCTTACTTTTGCGTGGAAATTCTAGTGTCACTTGACTGCCAAGAAGAAAGTTAACTTCACGACGATGCTTGGCAACTTGTAATTTGTATTTGGCTTGGCTTTCCGTCATAACCTGAGCTAAAAGTCGCCAAATCGCTTGGAGTTCACTCACTTGCACTTTCTGTGGACTAGATATGCCAATATGGTCTGACGGAAAAGTTGGATGCCTTCCAAACATCAAGAAGAATGGAGTGTGTCGGTGACTAGCCGATTTAGTTGAATTCTAGGCATAATTAAGTGTGTTGAGATGGACATGCCAGGTTTCAAATCGTGTTCCCACGAAACGAGATACAAGTTTGTGTATTGTTTTATTCAATCTTTCAACAATTCCTTGTGAACGGGATGAGTATGGGAGACGTCGTCGCAATTTATGTCCATAAATGTTAGAATATGTCTCGTACAGGTTTGAGTGAAATGGTCCTCCGTTGTCAGAAGCTAGAACTAATGGCGTTCCATACTGCGTAAAAATACGTTCTACGAGGAACTTCACAATACTTTCAGTGGTTTGATCTGGGAGTGGACCAAAAATAGCATATTTTGTTAGATGACAAATTGCTGAAATAATGTAAACCGATCCATCACTGCTTCGACTAAACCGACCGACCAGGTCGATGCTCACATGCTCAATTGGGTATCTAGCGATAGGAATATGGCGGAGAAGACCCTGATGCTTATGGAAGCGCCGTTTCATAGTAGCACAGATGTTGCATGACTGAATGTATGAAAGTCTGCTGAACCCCAATCTCCGATTAAACAGAATGCCATCTTTGGTCAGAAAATGACCCTTGAAATGATGACAGATAGCTTATTTAAAATGTCTATGCAAAACTGATGCTTTTTCTGGAGCTCACCAACGTCGGCGATTTCGTGAGCTGTGAGGACGGGAAGAATGTCAATAAGACTTTCATCAAAATGATGAGCCAGTGGGTGTCTGGATAAGATGTCGGCGCACTGATTGTCTTTTCCCGGAATATAGGGAAATGTGTAGTCGTATTGGTTAAGGAATTGGAGCCATACGCCCACTCTGTTCTCCATTCGCTTTCCAAAATGCTGTTGCCAAATTGGTTTGTGATCAGTTAATTTAGGAACTTTATTCCAAAAAGATAATGGTTAAAAACTTTCACCGCCACCACAATGGCCAAGAGTTCGCGTTCAGTGGTTGTGTACCGTGTCTGGGCTTTATTCAGAGATGAACTGTGGAACTGTATTGGGCGTGGTACACCCGAAGCATTCCGTTGTGCAAGTTCAGCACCCAGGCCAATTCCACTAGCGTCCGTAAATAGTAAAGTCTCGAGCTTGGGATCAAAAAATGTCAGTTTCGGAGCCCAACTGAGTTTTTTTTATTAGGTTGAAAGCTTTCTCTTGTTCCGGTCCCCATTCGTATGGAACATTTTTATATAGGAGCCGGTTAAGGGGCGCAGCCAGGGATGACATCCCCTTCAAAAATTGACGGTAATAATTCACAGCACCAAGAAACTGCATTACATTTTTTGAATTTTTAGGAGATGGAATATTCCTTATCACTTGAATTTTATCTGGAATAGGACGAAATCCAGTATCACTTAATAGAAATTATAGCACTTGGAGCTCATAAGCCATCAAGTTACATTTCTGTATTGACAGCTTAATTTGATGATCTCTGCACCTCTATAGTACGCCCGCCAGATCCTGGCAATGCGCCTGGACATTAAGAAACCGCAAATACAAATCGTCCATATATAATGCCATGATATTGTTCACATATCCTTGGAAAGCGATAGAAAGTGACCTGGAGAACGATGCTGGAGCATTACGTAATCCGAAAAAGCTGTAGTTTGTCATAAAAGCGCCAGCGCGCGACAAAAAAGTTGTCAGTGGTCGAGATTCTGGGTCGAAAGACTGGCTCCAGAATCCTTTTATCAAATCCATTGTGGACAGTCGAAGTTTTGGACGTTCCTTATGGTGAGGTGGGGTTCCAAAAGCACATTTTAAATTATTACAACTAGATCGATTAACGCACTGATTTCGAAGATCTTGACCCCCTAAAAAGTCAATTATGTCCGGGATGCTTGGCAGCGGGAAGGAGTCAGGTATTGTTTGGGAGTTTAAACCCCTGTAATCAATGCAGAAACGAGGAGTTCTAGTTCCGGTCTCAGAAAAATGAGCGTTTTCTACCACAAGCGTTGGAGCGGCCCATCATGGAGACAAACTTGGAGATATGCGTCCCCATTTTAGAAGTTGTTCTATTATGCTATTTTCAAATGTTTGTTGGTGATGGGGTTTCCGCCCCACCTTTGATGCAAAGATTTTGTAATTTTTTATGAGTCGTATTTCGTGAGGATGCGTTGTAATGTTTCCCATTTCATCTAGGCGTCCAAAAACATCTTGATATGCTGTGAGTATGGGTATGAGCATTGACTTTTCTTGAGGAGTTGCTGATATATCTATTCTGCTAACTATTTTTGAAATATGGTCTACAGTTTCTGCGCTATGTAAGGATAAATCCATACGGAATAAATCCATACGGACAGAGGAGGGAGCAAAAGTAAGGAAAACTGCCAACTTTTCATGCGTATTTTTAGCAGAAGTGGGAAAAGAAGACTTCAGTTCTGGATCAGGACATTTTCGGAGCTTTGGAGAGCGTGCAGAAGAAATTGGTTTAACGCACTCTTGTGAATCTGAACAAGTTAAGATGCTCAAATTCGGCTTGGATACTTGAGGATTCGAGATTTTAGACTTATGTACCGTTTGAATCCGCTCAGCTTGCGAACGGGGCTGAGAAGTGCGCGTAAATACATAAGACATTTTAAGAGACGGACTGATTTCCTGAGTAAGAAGATTGAGACTGTATTTGTCGACAAATGAGCGGCTATACACGTATGGGTTGTTAGAATAACCCCTGTCAAGAATGAGGGAGTGCACGTCTGCACAATAGTCAGTCCGATCAACGCATGAGAAGGCAGCCGGTCTCGTGGCTTGAATATTTGCAATATTCCCAAAGACTGTGATTGAGAAGTGGAGTACGTAGAGAGTGAGAGATTGTGATTCTCTCTAATATTTGAAGAAAGCGTAGAAGGCGCCTGCAGACTACGTGATACGTTGTGTGTAGTCTCGAATATGGTGTGATTCTCAGCTCGTGAGGTTATCTCCATACACGCATCTGGTTGAGGATCCAGCTTTGCTGCAGACAGAGGGAATTCAATGCAGACACTTTTTGGTTCACTTCTACTGTTTCGTGATGTTGAGAGTAGATATTTTTGGCTTCTATTCGGAAGTGTGAAGGGAGAGTTTTGGTTGTAGTATGCTGTGTCGTGGAAACGAGGTGTTTCCTGAATGAGGTGAATAGAATGAGTTGACAATGAGGCGATGGAAAATGTAGAGATCGTGGGGAAGACTGGTGTTTCCCCAATGCAAGGTTTCTGTACGGAAATCAAATATAATGCCTTGTTCTCGGAAAAATGATGTTCCCAAAAGAAGCTGGAACTTGAAATCATTAATCACGTAAGGCGAGAATACCACGCATTTATTCACGGGAACTTTTCCTAATATTGTAGGGAGCCAGAGTCAATTCCAGTAACGACAGTAGGCCGTTCAAGCGGAATAATTTTAGTTGACTTGATAAGGGACCTAGTTACGATACTAGGTTTTGATCCCGAATCAAAGAGTACTGAGATAAGTTTAGAATCTATAAAGGCTATATCTATATATTTGCAATTACCAATCCTGGCATCCCAATAATCAAGACGTATTCTAGGATTGGCGCTGGTAATTAAGCGAATTTTGAGTTTCCGGAGAGAACGGCACTTGACCGGTGGAAACCCTAGTGTTTTTTGTGATCCGGCTCCTCGACAACGGAGTGGGCGTAAGCCGCCAGCACGAATTGCCGTCCGTGGCATCCCGTTTTTTACCTGCAGAAATCTACATTGACTCGTGTCGTGTGTCACAGAATCTTTGTGGTAAATGCATCGTGGCATGGACTGAGTCAGTTGTCCCTGTGGACACCCGTAAGCCATGTGCCCATATCGTTGAAACCTGAAGCATTGAAGTTGGCTAAGCGGAGTTCTAACAGAAGAAGGCGATTGAAATGTCTCTAATCTTGTGGTTAGCGTGTAGAGTTGGGCTTGATAATCATTTTTCATCGTCTGTAGCTTTTCTTCCAGGGATGTGATAGTGATAGCATTGACATCCTTTCTAGCTTCGAGAAAAATTTTGTCTCGTGGATTTTTCGCAACTTATTAAGTACTTCCTGAACCGTACGACAGTTGTCGCTATTTACCAACACCAGGTTCGCCGGTGCTAGGCCGTGAAGGAGATGTGTGACTATTTTACCTTCGGTCAAAGTATCTGACCACAACGCCAATAGAGCTAATTTATTGTATACATATGCCTCAGGTAGTTGGTTTGGAGTTTGTCGATAATTTTGAGCTTTTCTTTGTGCAATCATCTTATTTGAACTAGTCGCATAAAATGCTGCTTGAAGAGTGTTCTTCAGAATATCTTAAGAGAGTACGACACCTGGCGGGATTTGCTTGACGTAGACCTGCAGCCAGGCCTTTGCACTCAGAGTGAGTTCATTCATAAGCTGAGCTAAACAGGTCTGCGCATCGCATTTGTTGCCAAAAGCCAGATTTTCGAAATCTAGTAGATACTGGTAGGCGTCCTCATCCTCACCAGAGAAATTCCGAGGAATGAGAGGAGCCTGGACAATTTTTACAGGCACCCCCGCCGCTGTTTGTAAATACAAGAAATCAGGATCTATATCCCTGATTGAGCAATGCAATCTGCTGGAAAATGGCCAACTTAATACGACAGTACTTTCGTGCGTCCTTGGACCTAATCCAAGCTCGCTTGTTCGAAGATTCACCTTCACATCGCACCAAGTACTCAGTATATAGGTGGTGGTGGAAGATCTTCTGCACTTTACGATCCTTGATGGCTTCTTCCTCAAGTATTGGATAGTACTAGTAAAATACAATACAAGCAACGCCAGAAACGAAGAATTCCACTTGTATTGTGATTCACTATAATTGAATACAAAACCAGCTAACCCTATTGGATTTCTTGTGGAGCAGAAGCTGAACATTGTCAATCTCAGCCTGATATGGCAAGATTGAAGCTGTGAGCCCCGAATCTGGGTCTGGGTCACGAGCATTTGGCTCCTTCTTCTTCTCTCTTCTGACTGATTTCTTATTCCATTAATTCTTCTAGAGAAAATCCTCACGAATTTCAACTACTCACGTTTTCCGGTGTTTCTCAAATGTTCCATTCACTAAAAAATATATTAATATTCGGGTAATCAAGAAACCAAATGTTGTACTGTGTTCACGCCTTGACGCTCTATTTTATCACGACATGTTTAACGATTCCACTGATTCGACTCAAGGCTTAAAGTAGATAAAAAGAGTTATAAATTGTAAATTGTATACCAATTTGAAAAAAGCTGAAATCCGTTTTTACAATTTACAATTTTCTTTCAAAAACGCAAAGTCGCACAAGTACACAGTGGAGAAAGCTGAAGCCGCAACAGTTCAAACAGGCCAAATCGTAACGTGCATCAAGGAAATCGAATTGCTCTGATGTTTTGAAGTTCTAATTCGAACCGTCATCCGTCAAACAAACGTTGTTTTGAGTTGTGTGCGGTGAGCTGTGTGATCTTGTTTTTTCAGTCACATTTTTAGCCCACTTTGTATTTTGTGTTGTTTTGGAAATCGACAGGCATCTTCAGGTGGCAGGCATCTTCTGGCGGCGGCATCTTCAGGCGGAATACATCTTCAGGCGTCTGACGTCGATGTCTTTTGACCCCTTTCACTGCAGCAGCTCTGGCCTTCAACCTTGGGTGCCTCCGCGGACGCGGGACAACACAGTTTCCTCTGAACTGTGACAACGTCACACCTGGTGACCTAGGAGGTAATTTTAGTAAGCTTGCATATTTCTGATTCTCATTGGTCGCATATATTTTAAAATAATTTGGGCAAGCGTTGTTGGCAATTAGCCGTGTGCTTCATTAGCTTTGAAGAATTTTTTTGTCCTACATATTTTATTTTATAGAATATTTCGGTATTGGGCATTCTGTGTTGTATTGTCTACATTAACAACTACAGTAATTTAATTAAAATCAATGACAATAAGGGACGCCTCTTTACGGTGTCATACAGATATGTACCGTAAACCGTAACAGCAAACCATCTGACAACGCGAGAGATCAAGAAATCGCTTTTGACAGTTCAAAAAAACACATTATTTACACGCATCGTTCCTGTCTCACTCGCCCGCCGCGGCATCAGAACCTGGCGTGGCATCACAAACAGTGGCGTCAGAATCAGACGTCGGCAAGAGGCTAGAGAGTCAGAGAAATAAAATGTCGGATACAGTAAAGTACCTACGACAATTCAGTTGTAAGTTGCATTATGGTGCTGAATGGCAGTCGACGATCGAGGTTAATATTATATTATTGACAATTTCGATTCAGTGATTGAGCTGCAAACTGTATAGACGGCCGTAAGTCGTAATTAGATTGGGATTGGGATGGGAACAACGGCCATGTCATAATGGCGAAGTCCCTTGCCCGTGCCGCTGTTTAACTATAATTACGGTACAATAATGCTTTTACTTTTCAGTGCAATTATGTAACGGATAAAACCTGGCCATGTCGAAATCGAAACGATGGACATCGAGTGTCTTTAAGAGCTTTGAAAAAGAATCCAAAGTATTATGAAAGCCCTCCGCCAGCGCTACCTCCAAAGCGCAAGGCGAAGCGAATACGAGAAGATGATGAAGTTCCGGATTTGAATAAAGTTTCATATCCAAGTAATAAGCTACAAAACATCTCTGATGATGATGCCGGTCCTTCTGAAGGGACAGAGGACCCTAATTTGAATTCAAGTAAACGTAAGTAACCAATCTAATCACCATTCCGAGATTGACGGTTGAAAGATATTTATGATTATAAATTTAAAGGAGTAGAAGAGGATCATCTGGTTTAAGTTGGTTCAAGGAAGGACGCCTTGTCGAAACGGCTCACGTCGAGTGTCTCTCAGACCTTGGAAAAGGAATAGAAAATATTATGAAAGCCCGTCACCAGGACTACCTGCAAAGCTGAAGGCGAAGCAAATATGAGAAGATCACCTGGCTCAAGTA
Source organism: Ceratophysella granulata (assembly GCA_034694905.1). Classification (NCBI taxonomy): domain Eukaryota; kingdom Metazoa; phylum Arthropoda; class Collembola; order Poduromorpha; family Hypogastruridae; genus Ceratophysella; species Ceratophysella granulata. Next base: position 13,122 of record JAQFYU010000214.1, on the reverse strand, counting down.
GTTCCGGTTTTGATTTCTGCTATGGCTCCGTTTCCGGTTCCCACTTCAACCGAAAGCGAAACCCATAAACTTACTGAAGCTGACGACCCAGCTGAATGACCGAGATTTCACACTGTAATGATTTTTAACAAATTGAAACGCGGGTTCCCCAGTTGTATTTAGATAGACTGTGTATTAAAATAAAACACATCTTTTCAAAGATGAAGTACGTGAAGAAGACGACCCGATTCCAGTTCCAGTGTTGAATCCAGATCCAGACCCAACTCCAACTGCAGCTGAAATGCAAAACACAACGGAAGCTGTGGGATCTGTCAAGTTGACAGAAAGTTGCAATACAAGTAATTTAATTTAACAAATGAAATATCGGTATCATTGTTAATCAGCATTAAAACTTTCCAGAAGTGTTTCCGGATAATTCCGATGGCAGCTTCGAAGGATCCAACGATGACGGAAGTATCCGAGCCTTCAGCTCATACAAACGCAGAAACTGATCATGCGGAGTCACAACAACTAATTTGTGAAGCGGAAGCGAAGAAGAACCTTCGACTCAATGCGTTGCGAGTATTCCTCCTACGCTTGCCAATGTGAATCTGGTGGACACATCAGATTCCCAACGCGTTCTTGCAAGCCCACCCATTCCTACACGCTCAACGCCTGATAACTGTGCTGATGTAACCTTAGCTCCTCCCTTGAAGCCAGAGGTCAATCAGAGAAGACCGCGCGGAAGACTACCACGAAAACATACGGTTCAAGAAGCATTGAATGAGTCTAACCCAGAGGTCAATTAGAAAAGACCGCGCGGAAGACCACGAAAATATACGGTTCAAGAAGAATTGAATGAGTCGAACCCAGAGGTCAACCAAAAACGACCCCGAGGACGACCAAGAAAAGTTTCCGTTCAAGAAGAGAATGTAGAACTTGCAATCATGTGTCACGTTCCATTATGTCCAACGACAACGCAAGAAAGGGAACCTGCGGCGGAGCATAGAACAAAGATAGTCGGTGCAGCTGAAGCTATTCCGGAAGGAAACCAAGAAGGCGACCCGGTTCAAGGCGATGTGGGTATTCGTGCTCATCCCGAACCTCCAAGCCCTCCGGATAGTTCGAACTCAACATCGTCGGGTTTAATAAATCAACATGAGCCAATCATCTTTCTTTATGTCTGACTTGTGACCTTTTTTACTTAATTTTTCAGTTCCCGATATTGCTGTTGGTTTGATTGACCCCACGCAGAACATTTACTACGTAGAAGGGATCGTGGACTACAAAGTGGAAGAGGGGTGAATTCTATTTGATCAAGTGGAAAGGGTGGACAAGGTCAGACTTAGAAGCAGCGAAAATCAGCCCTTTTAGTGAACACAGTACAACATTTGGTTTCTTGATTACCCGAATATTAAAATATTTTTTTAGTGAATGGAACAGTTGAGAAACTCCGGTTTACGTGAGTAGTTGCCCTATTTCGATAGAGGAGTTCTTTGAACGCAATCCGGACAAACTTAAAATTCGTGAGGATTTTCTCTTGAAGAAACAATGGAATAAGAAATCAGTCAGAAGAGAGAAGAAGGAGCCAAATACTCGTGACCCAGACCCAGATTCGGGGCTCACAGCTTCAATCTTGCCATATCAGGCTGAGATTGACAATGTTCAGCATCTGCTCCACAAGAAATCCACTAGGGTTAGCTGGTTATGTATTCAATTATAGTTATAATTTCATTGCTTGACTTTCAATGCAATGGACGGGAAACTTTGAAAGATAAGCCCACTTCCGGTACCGCGCTTTTTGGTGTCGCGCGTTAGGTTTTTTGGTGTCGCGCTTTTTGCCTGATACACGATACCAGTGGCGATGAGACAATAGCGCAGCGATATGACGCAGGACAGACAGCGCTACTACGCGAACCTGGATAACCACAATACCTATAGAACATTCTGAATTCTGAATCGTTGAACATAGAAATATGTATTACATATTAAATTTAAAAACAGTAAATTCAATAATTAAGTTTTTGGACGGATTGATCCATCACAATTAAGATAAGAAATAATAGCGTCAAGTGTCATGTATCAATTCAAGAGTGCCAGCTTGTCTGTTGTGATATCGGAACTGGGAGGGGTGCGAGAAGTTTGCTCTTTCAACCTTCCAACATGCTTGAGTCTAGAGTCCTATAAATCGCCACATAAGTGCCGGAGATACAGGTCGTAATGGGATACCAGTATAGAATTTACGCAACAGTGCTTCTATCTAAAATAGGTGCACACTACGTATCTATCTATTTTATACACCGAAGAAGGCATATACTTCTACGACGCGACGGGCTGAAAGAAGATCTACAAAAATTATCAAAAATCGCTGAAGAATATGTTCCATGTACAGTTTATTTAGTAAGAACCGAAAGTAATTTAGAAGTTTTAAAACAAAGTACTATATTGTACGCGTATACCAATGAACAATAAAGATGTGAATTCAATAAGGATTAGCAAATGTGCAGATCATTTTCAAAATCAATCGTATCAATTTCCGAATGAATTAGCTCCAGCGACATTAATGTAGCTCATTTTGCAAGCAGCGCTACAGACCGGAAGTCAATTAGTTATCATGCTACAAACATGTTCTCTCATTCCGCGTCGATAACCAACTGTAGCAGTGCGTGGAAATTGAATTATCATTTTCCGTATAAATCAGCTCCCGAAACATTGGAAATCCAAACTTGAAACAATGTGGCTCATTTTGCAAGCACCGCTACAGATCGGAAATGGATGATCAATGATGCTATAAACCTGTTCTACCAGTCCACTTTGAAAACCGCCTGTAGCAGTGCATGTAAATTGAATTATCATTTTCCGAATGAATCAGCTCCCGAAACTTTGGAAATTCAAATTTGAAATGATGTGGCTCATTTTGCAAGCACCGTTACAGACCGGAAGTGGATGATTAATCATGCTACAAACCTGTTCTCTCATTCCACGTCGATAACCGCCTGTAGCAGTGCGTGTAAATTGAATTATCATTTTCCGTATAAATCAGCTCCCGAAACACTGGAAATTCAAACTTGAAATTATGTGGCTCATTTTGCTTGCACAGCTAAATACCGGAAATGGATGATTAATAGTGCTACAAATCAGTTTTCAATCTTGTCAAAAAAAAATTGCTTTATCAAGGAATCATTTTAATTTTTCAAGGTTGGGTTTGGGAGCTGAAGTGCGCTCCCAAAATTTCACTATTGTCCAAGGGAGCCAGGGAGCTAACTTCTCCGGGCCAAATCGAACTTAATATGAAACACACTAATGGAGCGATTTTTTGGACCGCCTACCCACACTGATTTGACCCAATTCAGTAGATCGAAATGAAACTTGAAAGACGAAACGTAACCGGCACTTATTCACACAAATACATGCCAAACCGGGGTAGACATGAGAAGATCATATATTATATTTCAAAATCTTTGTGATCTATTAAAATTAACATGTTTTTAGTACTTCTGACGGATGCACTTTGCAGTTCTTACGCCATATGATCAAAATTATCGTACGGCGTCAATTGGGCGCAGTGTCATTTGGGCGCCTTGGTCTAATTACCACTTTGCGTTTATGTAAATATCTGAAAAGTGTGTATTACGTCTGTCTGGCTTAGTTTAGATTTTCCGAAAAATATCGTAGTGCTGAGTTAAAGCTAAGCAGTAATGGAATGGAACGTTGGCACCCAATTGACGCTGCGCCCAATTGACGTAGAACCAAAATTCTCCGGACTCATGTCTCTCATTTTAATTCTGCGACTGGTTCCTACAAATCCCGAGATTCTACGTACATTTGAATTAATTAATATATGAAATTAGAATTTAAAAAATTGTTTTTGAATGAGTCGGTCCTAACTAAAACCAACCAACGTCAGGCAATGAGGCTAGGTGCTTCGGTATCATTCGGCCCCCCACCCTTCTGGTTTCGGCCCTCCAAACCTTCGGCTATCCGACGACGCTCCAACCTTTCGGCTTTCCGGCCCTCCAAACCTCGGTTATCCGGCCCTTTAATCCTTCGGCTTTAATCCCTCCAACCAACCCCATGCCTTAAAACACTCCAACCTTTCCACTTCCCGGCCCAGCAATGAGCTTTTTGAAGTTCAACGTGATCACAGAAATACACATCAGGTGCATAATAAAGCCAACGCTGCCCGAAAATTTTATATCGCTGGGCAAGAGTTGTGAGTGACACAACAATATGTTCATAATGCTTCACATGATCTATTTGTGTGACGGGCAGAATGTTATAAAACCCGCATATGCTCATAAGGTAATATTGTGACTGACAGAATTTTACAAAATCCTCATATCCCCATAACCTAACATTGTGACGGACAGAATTTCATAAAATCCTCATAAACCAAAAATCTCCATAAGATTAACATGGCTTTTGTGACGGACAATTTTCCATTGGGTGAGAGCTAAAAACTGTCCTCACCACGTTCTCGGTCAGAATATGGAGTGGTCGTCGCCGGTATTTTTCTGAATTTGTGGTCTCGCTAGTTTAATTTTATGAACTTACTCTTCATCTGTGTTTTTTTTTTCACATAATTAATTGGTAGAAAAAAAAGGAATTCCAGTTTTCACAAAAGATGTTTTTATAAATAAAAAATCTCAATCAAAATGAGTTGTTTTGGGATTCCATCAGAATGAAATCCCTTTCGTGTTCCATATGTAACAAAGAAATAAAACGTGTCTATATTATAGGTGATGTTGAAATTTCTATTTTTACAAAATTGGATTCAGAAAATTTCCCCCTATTTTGTTGCTTCTGGACACTCATCCGAATAGTGCATCCCAACTTCTCCGCAATTACAACAAATGTACTCATGTAAATTATGGGCGTACAAGCAAAGATAACTCTTTTCCATATACTTACAACTACCTTTCAATGAGTACATGCAGAGTTGGGTTTTGTACTTTCTGCGAAGTGCATTAGGATGTGCTTTGAAGAATTCTTTCTCATTCGGTCCATGTCCATGAGTACATTTAAGTCCATGTGAACATCGAAATCGATATTCGCAAAAATCGGAAAACTTTTGCCATTTCTTCTTCTGCTTCTTCTCAATGACAACGTAGTCAATATCCGGGTCATCATTTTCAGATTCACCAGCCAAGTCATGATCGTGATCAGGAACCATGTCCAAGGATTGAGATTGTCGATATTGTTGATATGGAATTATATCGAAACAGCTCGGTATTGCTCTTTTGATTTCATCCTTTTTTGACCAAACATCCTTGTTGAAATCATAGCCTGGGGGAATCTCTTCAGTTGGCTTTACAAAATTCTGCTCATTACTCGATTGTCGGCGAAGGTACTTGTGACAGCCTTGGTAGCAGATTAACGCTAAAGGCGTGTATGATTTTCGAGGATTATCATTAGACGAACCAAATTGATCGAATCGATTCGTTGTAGCAATTCCTTCGGTTCCACTTTCTGCAACTTGGTAGTCGGATCCAAGAAATTGTGCCATCATCGGCATACGCAGTATTGCTGTACAAATGTTCACAATTTCGGTGACTTTTCGTTTTTGTTCATTTTCCGCCACGTGTACATCGAGTCTAAAATATAGAATGCTATTTAATCGAAAAACTATTTTGATTTGTTCGGCATATATATTTTCAAAATTACACTTGGTCTTCGTATAATTCGCAGTATTTCAACTTTTCCAGAGAATAATTTATGATCAAATCCTTTACTGAGAAGTGTTACGGTAATTACATATACATTTAATTTATAAAAACAGTAGATAAAGGGATGTCTCCTCAATGTGCGAAACCTCATGGGAATCTGAGAAAATTCTCATAACGCGAGACTTCCAGAAGGTTATTATTAACTTCTGTATGCTGTAGTATTATGACTAGTACTGATCTCAAAGTTTTATTTAACAATTAGTTAAAATATCTACTGCTACATAATTGCATATGCAGATGCATCACTATTTCTAGCAAATACTACTCATCAGAAGAATACAAATTAAATATTAACGTTATAAAACTACAGTATAAAAGAATCCAAACTAAAAGTTTTAAAGAACTAAACGTTAAATACTGCAAATACGATAAGTATTTCTAACTGCAAAAGTACTTTATACCACGAATATACAGAAGAATTATGTTATAAAACAGCAAAGATCCTTGCCAACCGCTTGTCTGTCCAAACTAATATTTATAATAGTGATTAGCAATAGCAGCGTGGAATTTGCAGGGTTTTATTCTAAATGGAAAGCAGCGGAAAAAGTCGTCATGTATTCGAGTAAAGAAATAAAGTTTGTCTTAAGCATCTCCTTTAAATTATCAATTTCGTCACCCAGTTTTTCTAGGATTATATTTATTGGGATTGATTTTTATTGGGAATACCTTCTATTCGTTATTAATGAAATATTGCTTTCCCGTTTCTGATTCATCTCGAATTTGCTGTAGAGTTTCTATGCTAGGAAATATATTAAACTGCGATTTTCCAACTTCGAATGAAACGAGTCGGCTGGGATTGTCTACGATATAAGCAAATTCAGAACCTTTCTTAAGTTCGCGTAATAAGGACTCGGTTTCGCGGAATGATGATTTTCTCAGTTTCGCACCTTGAGGTTTCGCATAATGAGGTGGACACATACCTTATAAATACATTTATGGGTGGACCCAATATAGACAACCAATCTCAGCACTTTCCAATAGGTCTGTCTCAAAAGTCCCAGGCCTGGATTCTTTCTAGCTAAATATGAGACATTTCTATTGGAGGCTTTCTCTTATTTTGAATTCTGGTTTTTAAGCTTAGAAGACCTCTATAAGTTATTTCATGTGAACTGTGGGTGTCCTATGTATATATTGTGGAAGCCATGTTCAATTGCTACTAATTTTTCCTTCTTCATCTACTATGGGCGAACTATTAAATGAACATCTACTTACAACAGAACCATGGTCCGTTCATACGGGATATTTGGCTTTCCCCAATTCGTCACAGTGAAAGTACAATCTTTGAAGAAAGCATCCATCAGCTCAATCTTCAGCATAGCCGGATTTCGTTTGGCATGTTTCTCAATTTCATTGGAGAGTGAGTCTTTGTATGACCAAATTACAACACGCCATCCATATTGTTGAGCTTTTCGTATAACGGTCAACATGTCCTTGTCACCTGTGAACAGAATTACGGATCTTTTCCCTGGCACATCACGATACTTCATAATTTTCTCCACTGCGTCTGCCACTAGGGCAGTGTCAATTTCTTTCTCCTTATTAGTCCAAGAAGATCTTTTATGTGTTTTAACGTTCATGTGCTTTTCTCGAATGGCTTTCCAGACAGTGTCCAGCAGAGGTGGTTCTGAGCCATACAAATTGGCTTCAAGCACTTCATAGGAACCTCTTGCTCTATTAAACAGTTTTCCAGCGTCAACTCGACAACGCTTATCGAATCGGAGTCCGTGACGGAATTTCTGAATTTTTGCAGCATGTTGCTGAGTATTAATGAAAATATTGGAATTATCAATGTATATGAGGACGCTTCCTCCAGTACCATCCAGTGTATGTGTATATTCGTCGTCTGAAACAAAATAATAATTATGAGAATAATTTGGTATTATTTCAATACAAATCACAAACACTTGAATGGACACCAATATAAACTATTTTAGCTTGTTTCTGTTCGTGATTTTTGTGTATTGCGTTATATTTAAAAGAATATAATATTTCCTTTCTATTTCGGATAAAGCAGAACTTGCATGGAGAATTCTCATTTGATTATATGGTTTGCATGAAAGCTTTATGAAAAATTATGTTTTCGCCGCTCCCTCACATGAAATCTGAAATCTATTAAATGCTCAATGAATTTCAATGAAATGAAAATCCAACCCATATATTTGCTTGGTACTTAAATTACGCTATCATTGCGATACTTGAATTTAATTCGCGTTGGCGAGAATGAGTTAATGCATAGAATTTTCCCTAGATCAATTACCATTTCTCATTGATAAGGCAGGCTCCCAGTGCGTAGAGTTTGAGCTTGACAGGAATTGGTCAGCCGTTAAGTATCCCACCTGAAGCGAATTCAGCTAATTACATATGCAAATATTTTACGTCAAATGATTAATTTTCGTTAAACAACAAATTATTACACTTTCTGCCAATTCTTCAAGCTCGGCATCAGCATCTTGCAAGTTCTTGATTAGTTCACGGATTCTGACTTGAGCTCCAATCTTTCCTGGTAGGAGGAGTCTCAAATCTTCATCTGTTAACTTGCAAAATACGTCTTGATCGATTTCATTGTCTAAATCACAAAAATTTGTTTAATCAAATTAACTTTATAATTATATATTTTTAAATATATCTTAGCCTGCGGCTTTTGGTTACTTACCTTTGAAAGTCTCCACGCAATGAGCCAGGTTAGCCTTAGTTAGTTGAGCACAAACAAATTCGTCCATTCTGATATCAAGGTTATCCGAAAATACAGGCGTCCGGCCCGAACCTGAACAACTTGCAAATGCTCAGTTTGTCAATTCTGAATCTGTCTCGTTGATATTATTGGCGTAATTCAAGTCCAGTTATGTGTTGTGCCGACCATCCTTCCTGAAAGGATAACAGGCTGATTAGCAATGTACGAGATTAAATACAATCCACAATAGTTGTGTACAAGTTCTCGCTGGCTTTAATTTGTATCCGCGCTGATACTAGCGTACTACTTAACACAAATAAATCCAACAGTAACAGTAATATGCACGTATACTCGCAATATTTATATTATACTATTTAAAGTCTTAGTCTAACTCACATATATTAGCAACATGATCCTCCAGGATAGAAACTGCAAAAAATCTTTAGCTCAAGTAGCTAGTCTGTATATATATATATATGCAACGTATCCTTCCTGTGTATTATCTCAGCTGAATTTGCAAATTGAGTAGAAATGGTAGCTATAGTCAAAGTAATAAAATAAACGACGATATCAAATTTTGCATACACAAGTTTTCAAGTGTAGAATAGAACTGGGTACTAAAGAAGTGTTTTTGTATTTGGAGTACCTACGCACCCCAATTTTATCAAATCTGTAAGTCTTATGGTTTTGGATCAAATTTCATCACCACAGCAGCTTACTACCTAAGCCGTGGTACCTAATGGTAAAGTTTATTCTAATGCAATAGTTTATATGAAAGACTTTACGAGTGAGCAATTATTACCAAACCAAAGTTATTTTATTCTTCGAAATATTTATTACCTGGTAGCCAAATTCGGACGAAATATATGATAAACTGAAAAAAATTAGTTGTGCATTCGGCTTGATTAAAAAAAACAAAGTTTCGTTGTTTAATCTTAGTGCAACAATATCCTTCTTGGCATGCGTAGCACATTTTGCGTGAGCAACGAACTGAAATCATGGAAAGTATCAGTTCAAAAACAAGTAAATCCGATTGATGTAGGATTTACGCTATTTACAATTTTGAAATCCAATTTCAGCATCAACTCTGGTTGACAATACAAGATGATGATGAAAGAATTGGGCTGTTTCAGCTTTCAGCCCAATTTCACCACAATTGCAGCAGAAGTTTGCCCAAATATATACTCCGAGACTGTAATATGAAAATTATAGTAGAAGAAAATGTGTTTGCCACTTTTTCATATTAAAACAATGAAAAACTTTGAATTTTTTTATTTTGATTATCGCCTACGAAAATTGAAAATGTATTTCTGTAAGGAAAATTCAATTCTTAGAATGCTACCACTACAGACAACCATTTAGAAATTAAAAGGAAAAAACCTTCGGTGGCTTCAAATTAAATGAAATTGTTGAATTATTTTTACTTAATTTTAAATATTCATTTTTCCGTATTATGTTTTATTAATTTATTTTATACTTTTAATACGGCACTAGTTTAAGAATATAATTAGCGCGTGCACAACGCGTCACACTATTGAAAGCAAGAAATATATTCCGGTATGAGACCTACCAGAAATCAGGATTGTCAGTCGATGAATAAATTCCAAAAGGTCTTCTCAAATTCTTCAGCTATAACCGCAAAATAAAAATAAAAATCACCTTGAATTTGTTATTTATAGAAAAATGATTTTGTTTTTGGATGGTACACGGTAGAATACAGTCTGCTGAACTGAGAAAATCATCAATACTCGTATCATCAAAAAAAAACAGCAATTGGGGTAAAATTAACTATTGTACAAGTACGGCTACGGCTGAACTGGCGAAGAATTGAAATGAACAAAACAAAGGGGATAAATAATTCTATTATTGGTAAGTACCTACTTATTTTAAGGGTTTCCATTTAGGAAAGCAAGTGTGAAGGTTATTCAAACATAATCTAGAGCTTGTACACAGTGCGTTCGTTTGGAAAATTTTGGAATCCTTAACAAGAGACAACCCATTTGTCGCGTCCTTTGTGACTCATAAATATTGCTGTAGTTGTAACACTTTCTACGTATTTTCTAATAAAAACAAACCTTGTCATCTTGCACAAACCAAAAAATGAAATCCATGAAAGTCCACCAGTGTTCCTACTCCTGCTCATTTAAAATATGAAAAATTATAATATTTGTAGTAATCGCCAATTTTGTTTTATAAATAGTCACCTACCGTGGTATCTACTCTACAAGGCAATATCAATGTAGCTTTAGTGAAACTTCATTTAACGTTTGTCGATTTTGGGAATGAAATTCTTTCAAATCAGAAAGGAAAATTAGTTCAGCTTTCAGCTAATTTCATGTTATGTTTATTTGTTGTTACTAATAAAATAGTAGGAATATACTATGGTTCTTTAACAATAAAAATTAATTTAAAAATTAATTAATTAAAAATAACAATTTTAAACGCTTCATTAGCATGTAATCTTGCCATGCATTTTCACATGCTTTTATTCATCATACTCTTCTCTGCGACAAAATTGTTAGTAATTAATAAGCTTGACTTAAGATACCATCTCTTCCAATCTGTACACGCAACATACTATGTACGATATGGCGAACTCGTTATGCGAACAAGTTCATTTCAGAGTCGATAACGTATCCCAGTTCATGAATAATTGGGTCAAATGGAAATGATATGAACCAAGCTTCACAACATAGCATTCTTATCCATTCAACATCTGCTTTTTTAATGATTTAGATTTGTATACGAAGTAGTGGCTGTAATTCGGAGTAGTTCTCATTCTGGAACCTCAAGTGTTTGTTTGTACGCTGTACGCACATTAAAGCCTCAGGAAGTACGGAACTCAACCAGTTGTTAATACCCCTGAGAATGAAGTCACTACAAGACGTCTATAAAATCCAGTTCATGTTATTGACTTACTTCGCTTATTCCGGTGCAAATATGGATCTCAAATGTATGGGACTTGCTGCAGATTACATAAAAATTATCGAAAAGATCATAATATGCATTATTATATATTTTTATTGTCGCTTTTAGGCAATATGAATGAAAAACTGGTGTTCAACTTGTCACACTATAAAAGTGAAAATGAGTAATCTATGGTACTTTACAATTTCTTCAAGATAGATGATCGGATGATACAGAAAGACAAATTCACAATATCCGGTTATTCTGCTGGCGGAGGCATGGCTCAAATCTTCCATTTCTCACATTCCCGTCTGCTAATGGGAATAGGTCTCTTCTCCTCGGGTAATTAAAAAACACTTTCATCCATTTTTTAACGTGCTCATAGAGTTCGCTGGTGTCACCACAAACTATATATTTTCAGCCGAAACTAGTGATCTATATACGTTGTTGTTTCCGACGCAATAAAGATGTACAGTGAATCCCAAAACAAAAAATCTAATAAAGCATACCTTGTTTGAGAAAATTCTCGGTTTTTCAAACGTTTGATTTGTCTTTGCAAGCTAATAATCTTATTGGTATTATTGAGCTAGAAATATGAATTTATCCCTCAAAATAAGAAAGCCGGAGGCCGGAGCGTTTGTTTTGCGATTCACTGTACATTGGAGAGATGCAGTTGCAGGTTTTTATGTTTATGAATGACACAATGATCGACCTCTACTGTGAATATTTGGGAGGTGTATCTCGCATGCGCACGATTGTGCAACGAGGATTCCACGAAGTGGTACGTACTTGCCATAAAATCAGAAGTGCGTTCATGAGTTGCGGGAATTTTTAATTCGAAAGATGTATAACATTGCACCATAAATTGAGTTCAGCTTGAACCTATTGAGATTAACATATTTTTATAGCCGGTGATGCACCCGGAACGGGACGTAAAACCGGAAGCGGTCTGCCCTGCCGGAAGTTGCGGCTATGTCAATGGACCCATAGAAATGCTGAATTTCTTATTTTAGAATATTTAAGTCCAATTTGCACCACCCAAGAGTATAGAAATTCATTCGCATTTTTAGTGGATAGGATTGCCAATTCCTTTCAACCAGTGTGAAATAATCTATTATACTTCCTCTCAGATGGAACCATCCTCCAGCCCTTGCTTTCATTTGATCAGCAAGCGCTTTTCAAAGGTATATGACGAACTTCGATGGACAAAGAAGGATTCATCTACGTTCAGCTTAAGTGCAGGAATAAACTGACACTTTGTTATGCTTACATGTTTTGCACGGATGCTACAAACCTCCTTAGCCGTCTGTTTTAAATACAAATGATTACATTACATTACAGGCATACGAGTATGCACGGGGGAAAATATTGGTTATATTATCATTTCGATTTCTATGTATTACAAGTATAACGATCTAACCATCGTCTTCTTCATACTTGATAATGTCAATTTCCAAGAAAGAGTTTAATGATCCTACGAAGCGCACCCGCTTGAGGCCCTCTCTTGTTATCTATGTAGTATAATATTGGACCGGCATAAAATTACTTACTTAGAGAATGCATAGCATAGTACTGTATTTAGGCAAAATGTTAATTCTCACAGAAATTCTCATTGGTGAATCCCCTGTACGTGTCTAAGCATGCAGTGGCTTGATGGAAAACCAAATATATTCCATTTTCTTCTCAAATTTCCATAAAACCGTCTGATTTGATTTGCTGCTTTCGGGCACTTGCAGACCTTTCTTTCCTTAACAAAGCATAATTGGTTATATTATCATTTATATTTAATATATATATTTATATTTATATATATATATATATATATATTACATTTTATAT
>JAQFYU010000213.1:0-28344 GCA_034694905.1 Ceratophysella granulata | reverse complement strand
CCGCCCAATTGTCGCCCGCCCAATTGTCCCCGCCCAATTGTCGCATAATCAACTAGAATTTGGTAATAGAAATATGCCCACACTTGTGGGCTGAAAATGGGGAGCTGAATTACGCCAGCCACGTGTGTTGGTTGTTTGGAGATCCAAAAGTTTCTTTGGTTGAGCGGAAACAGGCTGACTTCCTGGGCGGTAGATACGGTTTTTCATATTCTGGTAAAGTTAACAGAACAGAAAGTGTCGTCCTTATAATTTTAAACCGTTTTGACTTATTTTGTATCCAAATTGTTCAGTTATTCTTGGTCGTGACTTGAGATACGCACAATTCAATTAACTTGAGATTCTATTTCTAAGAGCTGGACAATAAAGAACATTTACACTGTAACAACATAAGGTAATCCATGTTCTGGAGTATTATGAAAAAAAACAGAATTTTGACTACTTGTCAGGAGTCAGGGCAGGAATAGTTTTTTTTAAAGATTATATTTTCACCTGATGAATGGAACAGACAAGCGTATTAGTATGAAAATAGTCTTCTGTAAATCTGAAGCTAATTTTGGATTACACATGTAAGCAAAAAGCGAAAAAGTGCAGGGGAAATAAAGTGCCAATTTAGTGGATTCTCTATACTCAATTTATGGTTTTGCTATTTCTTCTGGGTCAGTCAGTTTAAATTTAAAAATATTCAATGTATTTGATAGCTGCAAATTAGCCTATATACTTAATTATTTTGATTGAAAAGCATTTGGTAATGGCTTAATACTTATCTGGGCCCTAAAAAAAATTGACGCCTTTATATATTTTATTTGAGTTATGACTTGACATCTTTTTTCCGGCTATAATTTGGAAATGGACGACTTTCGAGATCGTGATAATTGTATGTATATTTGCAATTTATACCACTCATAAGTTCAAATGAAAATGAAGCATAGTAGGACGGCACGATAGTTTTAAAATATCGTTTTTTAAATATATTTCACATTTTACACAAGGAATGTATGTACTTACATGTATTTTGTGATTTGAATGTTTTCATTTTAAAATTATTTCGTTATTAAATGTCGTTAAATTGACCAATTCAGGCACTATAATTTTGTGGTGGAATGAAGAAAATGTAACAAGGTGTTTACGTCGGAATCAGTGATTTTTTATGTAAAATATTCCAGTTTTGTAGACCTATTTTAACCTATTCGTCGTAACGGGCGGATGAATTCTCAGCATCCGAATCAATATAGTATAGTATATCCGCGATTGGACTAAAATAACACATTTATTAGGAATTATGATCCTGTCACTTTGATTTAAAATTCTATCTCATTGCATACATTTCTTCTTGTCACTCCGTCTCACTTGTCAAGCCTTCAACTTTCAACTATAGAATCAATTCCTTAAGCGTTTTCTCAGTCTCAGCATTTCCGCGCAAATAAAAATCTCTCATACATACATATTCCCCAAATCCTTCTGAATTGTAAATTCGAAGATGATGTCAACTCGAATCGGCTCAGCTGAATTTCTCACCTCATTTTCATGTTTAATCAATACTAGTGGCCCTTGTAGTAACAACAGCGCTGTGAATTTTGTTGAATTAAAAAATAGTTAATGTAGGTATCACATGTATATTTAGGTCATCCTATAGCTCCAATATTAGGTCGACGTCGACTACCATAAATACAACTAAAATAGTAAATATAAGGATAAATGACTGTTAATATTATAAAGTCTTGAATTGAGATGCAACTGGTTGTTTGTAGGAATACTCACTACTTACCACTTGAAATGACCAATATTTCGATTACATCATTGGTTAAACAGTGTTTCAAATTCAACAAATATTTACATATAAATTCAACAGCTAGTTTATCATTTGGTTACACTGTGACAAAGGTCATTGAATCACTGATACTGTATTCTAGAAGTATGACCTCATGCGTATTTATAGGTTTCACTTTACATTCAATTTGATATTGGGTCCTAGCATCAAAAATCCGGTGTTCACTAAATACTTGAATTTTAGAAATGAGTTGAATCCTTGAATAACATGAAAATTAGCTTAAAATTTACCTATCGAAATAACACCATGTCAGGATCTTCATCTATCACCGATAACTTCAACAATCTAAGAATGATAATTTGATTTTTACGATTTTTTTCTTTTTTCTTTCAGCGCCGGTGCCTCAAGCGTATTCCCAAAATATTTGACGACGCAAGACCCAGGGACATGCGACCCATTCCACCACCTCGTCTAAATCAGCGTAAAAAGAAACTGAATGCCACAATGCGGTTTAAACCCATTTTCAGACACAACGACTACGAGCACGAGTCGAGCGAAGAAGAGCTCTTCTACAAGCCACGCTACAGACACGTCCCGCCTGACCTGGATGATCCGAGACGACGTAGGTCATATTTGGACGTGGAGGAGCCTGACCCAGTCAATAACCCACTTCCTCGAACACTCTACGATGAGCTCCATGTTCCAGACAACTACACACAGGTTGACTTCCTACACGAAATGGAGATCAATCCGATTCCATTCGAGACAGACTACAAACAACTGATCCTCTGGTCCAGCCGCTTCATTCTCCAGTTCACCGCTACGCTCTTCTACTTCGTTATGCACGTGCACATGGCACGGAAGAACGTTGAAGAGAATGACATGTTCCTGTTCGTTTGCATCAGTACAATCGTGGCCTACATCTGGTTCCGACTCGTTCTTGTGAACTACCAAGTTGACTTTAATTTCAAATCACTACTCATCCTCTTCCCGCCAAGACAACTTCGTAACGACACGCGAGTGAGCTTGATCTACGTCCTCATGTCCCACCAGTTGGCTCCGATTCTTCAAAGTCTGTCCACAACAATTAGTTTCAACAGTATTATCGCCTTTACGGGAATCATGTGGCTCATTCATCTCTTCACCTGTGACTATGGCGTTTACCTTACGGAAGGTGCTCTGTCCATGTCAGTTCAAAGTGGACTCGTTGGGTCAATCTGCCTGACGTCCACTCTGAGCACGGATCGCTACGCCCTCTGTACGCTCATTCTCTGCGTGGAAATGTTCCTCATGTTCCCGATGATCTCCTATCTGTTCTGGGATGAAATGGAGACGCTCGTTGTCTGCGTCCTCGTTGGATCCTGTGCAACCTACTCCTTGTCCGTAGACTTCTTCTTCTTCTACAGTGTATTCATCTTCTTCTTTATTCTTATTTTCCCTAAACTCTACATTCAACTTCTAAAATGCAAGCGGAACATTTATGGACCCTGGGATGAGGCCAATATCAGCGACTGTATCAAACCTCCAAAAGTATACGCTTCTTTTGCCTACTAGTCTACAAATCAGCATGTTCAGTTCATTTGTCATTGTGATATTCCTGGTTTCGAACACCTGCGATTGAGGGTTTATAAAATGTATAATTGTCTTGCAATAAAATCAAGAGTCAAAATCTATTTTGCATTATATTTTTTATGATTTTACGGATATTTTTTATCGACAGTCTTGGAATTCGTGTTCCACACCATCACCAACGAGAAAAACCGGGTAGTGATTGGATGTGGGGTCTACTGCATAGTAGGCCGCATTCTGGGGGAAAACAGTGTGCGTGGCCTACCGGTATATTCTTCTAATTTTTTGTAGGTCACATACTGAGTTGCGCACTGATTGCGTGTGTGGCCTACCAGAAAAATCTCGATTTGAATGGAGTTTAAGTATGATTCTACACGTTTCTATTATTTTTTTATCGAGACATATCGCTTTTATTTATTTTTTCGCAAATCATAAGAATGAGTGCTTTTAACTGTAGGGCATGTATTCTGTTCAAATGTGACGTTCTTGATAGTACCATATGATGGATATACCATATCAGCGCGAACCTCAGTACGTGGTGTATCAAAATAGATTTTAAAAATTTCAGGTAGGCCACACACCGAAATCCTCCCGCAGGCCACATATCCCATTACTACCGAAAGATGAAGAACACTCAGCTTCAGGTGCATATTTTCATGGATTACGCAATTGTTAGGATTTTCCGAGTGGCAGAAAGTAAATTGGATTCACCTTTCGTTTTAAATATTCTCTGGTGTCAGGTACAGGTTGAAAATGTTGAAATAGGGATTCAGGTTGGAAGGAGTCATCGTTCATCGTCCTAGAAAACAGTTTGTTGTTCAGACCTTGGGGAAGATGCAGTTAAATTGGGTTCTAGATTACGACTTTCGTTTAATTGGCGTTACATGACATCAATGGTTTCAACCCTTCACGGTTTTTACGGGTCAGCATGAGTAATATCTAAAATTATCCAGGTTTACGACTCTTTGCATGAAGCATGGCTTATATCATCTTTTATTTCCCTGACACTTTCGTGGTTCAGCCAGGTGGCCTAGCCCCATCCGACATCCCACACAAATATTTTGCATTATTAATAACAACCAGATATCTCTCCAAAAGCACGGGCACTGCATCTTATATGACTTTCCTTGGCCCATTAGCAGTCTCTAGAGACCTGTAGTATCGTCTTTGATGCTCGGAGTTTAATCAGATTTGAAGACGAGAATATGAGGGTCATGTCTCTCTCGTATTTTCTGAGCATATCGTATACCCGATACCCGATACCGTATGTCGAAATGTTCATTTCTTAAATTGTACTGAATGAATTTAAATGAAACTTTGGCCCCTCGAAAGAAATCAACAGCCGAAATTGGAAAATCTAGGCAAAAATATCTTGGACTTACACAGTTTTCCAATTTGAATTTTAGTATCAAGGAAACATTTTTGTCGGGCAAAATCCTAAATGGCTATAAGTATGAGTTCAAGTTCCACTCTTTATCAAATACAAATTATTAAACATTATGATTTAGGATCACACACATTTGCGCAATAAGGGGGGAATTGAAAATTAATATTAAACGTCTGCAAACTAACCATTCAAGATTTCATTTTAAAAAATGAGAATACTTTTTGCATTTTTTAACCTTTTGAAAAAATACTGACTTGGTTTTGGTGTCGTAAACAAGAAATAAAATTCACTTGCAAGGATATTCTTTCACAACTTTTTTCTTAGATATACGAATTATCGATATGAGATGTGAGTGCTCTTGCATTTGTGGTGAAAATTTCAGTCTATTTGCATATTCGTTCCTGAGATACAATAATTTTTATAAGCGGACGACAGTGATGCAGAAATGATCCTGGTTTTCTGGTTTTAAAATTACGATATGATACGATGGTAATTAATTTGTATTTCGATTTAGATTTGAAAGAAACAGCTGAAATTCTGAACAGCAATTTTCACATCATCCCGGAAAATTTTTAGGTTAGTATCATTCGAATAAATTGTTAATGTGAAACTATAGTGAAATTATTGTTTTTTAAAAAAATTATATCAATGTTATTCTACCGTAGCAGTTTCGTAGAATCAATTTCTTATTTTTGATGACATAAAATTATTGGTCTGAAGTTTTGAAGGAGCTGTAAAGCTGCTTGTGCAAAAAAAAAGCCTGTTCGTCTGTGGATCTTTTCTCTGCTCTGTCCCTGTCCTCAGTTGCATTTTGCATTTGAATTTTTGCAATGGTAGACTGTACGGCAGTCCTTCTTCATTCAGTCATCTATGTATGTATTACAGCACAAGCCCATGTCAGTAGCCTCTGGCGGGTGAGCCCACCTGATATGATGTGATTGTGCAATTAGAAATCCTAACCTACGCAAATATGTATGATCTCATAATATTACGTGCTATGCCCATTCGGAATTTTACCCAGGTTGTTGAGGGTCATACTTTTTTTTGCTTTTTGTCTTAAGAGCAATGAAACCTACCCACGAATGCAAATATGCACAATCACTTTTGTCATAATATTAGAATTCAAGTTTCAAGTTTTTAGAAGTGAAGGAAAAACTGCTAGGTTCTGGCTAACGATATGCATAATTCTGAATCCAAGTGCATAATAATATTGCAACTCGCTTCAGCTCGAGCCACATTACATTAAACTGAAAATGTAATTTCATTTGTACAATTCTAAAAGGGCATTTTCATTCTTTGAGCCATTATTAAGCAGCAAATGCTCTTGGCAATCAGAAGAGTGATGTTTTATTGCGTTCATGTAGAATCCATTATTTCTGGAGGAGTCTATAAACCCAGCTGGCTAAGTAATTGCTCTGACTCTCTGCGGCTTTCTTCAGGTTACTTCAATAGGCCAAATATTAAATTATTAAAATTATGCATTTTTTATGGCTAATGGCTAACCATGATGGTTCTTGGTTTGTGGCCTTGCTTAGCCATCTTAGTCGATTCAAACATTAACATGAACGGCAATCATTCCAAAAAATTGAATTTCATGTAAACTGCACATATGACTCTACATCAGCTTCGTCAACATTCGAGACGAAATGCTACAGTACTACATATAATCTTGGAGATAGCATTTTCGCCATTATGCACTACGAACATTTTCATCATTTTTTATCAGGAATCATGAATCATGTAGAATACCAGGAGCCAGAAGGCAGGCGACAAATTCCTATTTAATGATAATGAACCATGGATGACCATTGACCAGCGCCTTTTGAAATTACAAGAAACCCTGTCAAGCTTGTCTACTTCTGAGGGTACTGGAAGCGGTTTTAGTGTCTACTACTGCGCTGAATGCGTGCGTGGGGGGAAAGCGGAATGTGTATTTTTTCAGTTTTTTTTTAGGTTTTGGGACGACGGACGACGGAGTAGATGGGATCTGGTGCTCTTGATGATTCAGATTGGGAGATGAGTCATAGAGTGTGAGAAGGCGAGGGCATGGAGGCCTTGTCCAATGAGAAATGTGGAAAATGACGTCTTCCGGCCTGACGTCACCAGGGAACTCTCGTGCAAGGTACACACAACACACACGAGGACTGGGCTACGGAGTTGACTACACAGACAACAGACACTTCTTCTGCCTGCTCGTCTATAATTCCCAATTCCCAACTTCCCAGCTTCACTTCATAAACTTTTGCTTGAACCCTAGGAAATAACTTAACTAAGTTCGAAGTAGTAGCAGCTAGTAGTGGACTATAGGTGGGTATAGGGCAACCAACTTGGAATCACTCATTCAAGGAAATACAGACCCTCCTGCACCCTGCACTATATCAATATTACGAGTTCAAGTATTGGAATTTGGAAAAGTTGTGCATCAAG
The DNA here is from genome assembly GCA_034694905.1 of Ceratophysella granulata. Taxonomy (NCBI): domain Eukaryota; kingdom Metazoa; phylum Arthropoda; class Collembola; order Poduromorpha; family Hypogastruridae; genus Ceratophysella; species Ceratophysella granulata. Next base: position 21,193 of record JAQFYU010000213.1, on the reverse strand, counting down.
AGGGTCATCAAGGGACCACCTTTCTTCAGCCGATCATCTGTTCTGCTTCACTCAACACGACCCTTCAATCTTCAATATGTAAGACTCGGCTGGGCATCGTTGTTGGAAAGTAAGGTGTACAGCGTTCAACAGATTCTTGACCTCCTTCCGCCCTACCGATTTTTACCGAAGACAGAAGACGACACCACATTTCATTTCGACTTGACCAGCCATTGCACATGCACATACAACATACAGTACTTACTGGAACGTCTACATACATAGAGAAACAAAGCTCAGTAATCACAATCAGTGCAATTTTGAATCTGTTGCTTAGCGTACTGCCCAGCCTGGGAATTTGAGGGTCCGTTCCTATCACAATATTAGTCGGATAAGTACAAACACAAAGTAACGAAAACGACATTACATTTTGATTCGAACATCAGGCAGGATTAATTGGTAAGAACAAGTGATATTAATATACAATATAAGCGCTAACAACTAATTCGTTGAATTCATTTATGTATAACCGAGAATCCAGAAATTGGAACCTGTGTCCTTGACAGTCGACAATATTGAATTCATAAATTCAAATGTAGGGCATAGGTTTGCTAAGAGGCTTAACAATCAAAATTACGAGGTCAAGCTTAATTATGGAGCATGCACAATGCACATGCTTGCTTCTGTAAAATATTAATTAATAAATTCTCCGGTCAATCAATATATTGTTAAAAGTGACCTCCCCCCCCCTTGCCGGAATTACGGTCGCTCGAACCTTTTCTTTCAAAAGCAAAGTAGGAATTTGCTTGAATTAATTGAAAACAAATTACGCGTATTATCTGCATTGGACAAGGTTCTTACTTAGAGCGCTTCAGGCCTATGATCATGCAGAATCATACAATGCAAATTCTGCATGTTACCAACAAAGAATTGGCACAAGGGCGAATCTTGACATGTTTATTGGAGTATCGACATCCGCTCAAGGAAAGCTCCAAGGTTCAGTTGTTTCATTGAGTTTCTGCATGTTCCAAAATCCAAAGGAATAAAATATAAGTAAGTGAAAAAACGCTTGAATTGAATACGGGTTAGCCGGTCACCGGCCGGTGTGTGACATGCGAGGATGATGAATGATGAATCAGGCATGACAAACATGTTTCAAATTAGGCAATGAGGGAAATGTAAACAATCTCTTGCAAATTGGAAATGCGAATCTCATTCTTCACACAAACAACAAGCGGAAAAACAAACAATAAATGACTGAACTAATTCCGAGAACAAGAACTGGATCACGCTATTTACTTTACCTGCCTTGTTGCTAAACTTTCCTATCCTATATTTCATCAAACGGAGCAAACTAATGAAAACAATGAAAGTGCGTGACTAATTTCTTCTTGATTCATCTGGAATCCATGGTTGACCGAGTTTGACCTTTTTTTGTGAGAATTCAAATTCTAGGTTGAAAGTTCAATCCACATTTCGTACAAGGAACCAGGGCATCCAACTTTTACTTCGGTAGAAAGACGTAACTTGCATTTCATTAGGCATTTAGGCTGGTCCTCTGACGTAGATCGATATTTTTGATTTCACGCCGCAAATTCATATGCAATATTTCGCTTGAAATATTACAACAACGATAAATTGAACCTAAGAGAGTGCTACTCAGGTATAACATAACAAAATACTTGTAATTTTGTCCCAGCAAAAGTACGTCAGCAATAATTAGAGAACGTAATATGTACAAAAATGCGGTTTGCGTAGACTTGTCCGCGTGGGCAGCGGATTCGCACGCAATTGTGATTGTCTATGTTTCTAGGCATGTTTAACGTGGGTTTGCCATATTCGGTGTGCTGAATGTTTTAATTCAGGAATGATAACATCACGTAGGACACTGTACTGTTTCCATTTTCCATTAATGTCTTGTACATCATACATGGTACCTTGGGGTTGCTTAAAATTCCCAAATCTGCATAAAGTGTTGCAAAAGCTGAAGGGAAGACGGAAAGGATAGTGAGAGACAACCTGATAAGCCTGTTGATGTAATTATTTATTTGTGTTAACGCTTAAACCCTCCGAAACGACTAAAAATAGTTACTTGATTTCTGATGGCGTTGAACTCCTTGGAATATTAGCAAATCCAAGTTTTTCTCCTCTTCTCCCTTTCAATATAAAGCGTTCGTATTTAAAGCTCATGAGTCAGCAAAGAAGAATTTGCAGTTGAAGTCAAGTAGAGTCGCAAGGTTGGCTTTTTGGCTGATAATAGATCAGAGATCATATCATTGAATGAGTTTCCGTTTCTGTGTTTAATTCAAACGAGCTACAAATATCTAGTTAGACTTCTGACGACATAGTACAAGGCTGCATTCTAATGACGCTTGAATGCCAGTTGGTGCTAACGTACTTTCTTGTTTCGAACCGACGTCAAATATAATTTTTTACAACAAAAAGAGATAAGAGATTTATACGTTGGGATATATGCGCTTCAGTTCTCCGCCGTCTTGTTCTACTGCACGCAAGGAATTCATTTCGGTTCCGAACTATGTGGTTGTTTTTAGATACAAAATAATGGTGGGTGTTACTTGGCTCAAGATCAGTGTTACGTATCTTTTATATTGAGATCAAGATATGCATCAGTTTAGTAGGTCGACACTTTGGGATTAACCCGAGTCGGAGTCTCAGGGTTTGAACATGTTTGAGTGCTCCGTGAGCTTTCCAAATAATACCCTGTCAAAACAAAGCTTAAGTACTTAACTAGCATACTTTAATTCTATATTTTTTTAGAATCTGTCACGTTTGAGACGAGAAGACGAGAGATTTTTCGAATCTGAACGAAAAGTTGGAATATGAGCATGCAAGATGTACTCGTATAAAGGAACGATTGACTACTCTCATCGATTCTTTGACTCTTGTACAAATAAATTCGTCATGATGGAAGGACCTGACCTCTAAATTGACCTGTCGAAGGACGAAGACAAAGTTGTGAAGTATTAAACACCAGCTGCACGACCACTTTGGCACCATGATTTGATTTAACTTCGGACTCTTCGGATCCCGCTTTTTAGTCTGCTTCGATGGCTTTGAGACATTCACAGATTTGTAGCATCACGCCTCTTCAACTTACAAACATTCTGTCAGACCAGTTACGCAAGGTAAGCTATTTGAGCGAAGTACATTGCCGAACTTAATTTAGGGTAATTCATATTTATTTCATTCGTTAAATCATAATTTAATGCATTTTTTTTCTTTTCCAGGTGAGATTGATTGACTGCAGATCATTTCTTGAATACAATGACAATCACATTGTTGGTGCTGTGAATATTTGTTGTTCCAAGCTTATTAAACGCCGCTTACAGCAGGAAAAGGTAAGCGTTTTATATCCTTATCTATGTAGATAATTATGGGTAAAATTTTAACTGTTCTAAATAAACATTCGGATTTTCAGATTTCACTGAAAGATTTACTGCTTCATTGTCGAATTCAAATCGAGGAGACGTCAGACGTCATCGTCTATGACCAAAGATCCGCTACTCCAGATGAAGTCGGATTTGACAGTTTCATATATATTCTGCTAAGAAAGCTCGTTCTTGTGTTTGAGAAGGTGTACCTTTTGTCAGGTAAACATTCAAATACTGCTACACATTAAATGCGTTTGTTTAATTAGAAAAATATTGCGAGAATGGCGCAGTCGCTGACACGGTGTATCAAATATTGCAGCGAAGAAACACAGCTTGGACAAAACACTATATTCTGTGATGTTTCAGGCGAGACTTGTTTCTTTTGGAACATTTTGGGGTTCCCTACTAGCTATGATTCTTTGCTACGGTGTTTCCCCCGTAGTTTACCCGTGGACTGCAATTTACTCCTACGTTAATATAGTGATACCAATTTCGTGTGCAATCTACAAGATTTTGAGCTTCTCAAACTTTGGTTAGGTTAGATTTTAGATTATGGTTTCGGATCATGCGGTCAGGTTATTGGCAGAACGTAACCTGACTTTGATTTTGATCTTTAGTCCCTTCTTCAGCTCCGCTAACTGTTTGCCGATTTGTCGGAGGTGGAAGACGTGTGCGTAATTGATAGGCGGGTTTAATCATGTTATGTATGTACTTCCGTAGGTGGATTCGTTCATTTCCATTCGGTGCACCCAGAGTTGTGTGAGAACAAGATATGGAAGTTTCCTGGGCTCACGGCGCTCTCTCAACCCTGTTTACCCACAACGAGTGCTGGGCCCACACGAATTCTTCCATTTCTGTACTTGGGCTCAGAGGATGACGCTAACAACCGAGAGCTCTTGCAGGTTCGTCTCACATCAGTTCTCAAGCTTATTAGCTAATCATCCGAAATCAGCTTCTATATTTATGAAATGACCTAATGTTTACTCTCAACTATTTGCAGAGCCACAACATTACTTACGAGCTCAACGTTAGTAACAAATGTCCAAAACCAGATTTTATTTCTGATGGACATTTCATGAGAGTCCCTGTCAATGACAGTCACAACGAGAAGCTTCTATCGTTCTTTAGTCAAACTTTCCAGTTTATCGGTGAGTTGAGCGATAAGCTAAGCATGACTCATCGTCATCACTGATATTAAATAGGATTATTTGATTTGAATTTGAACTTTGAACAATTTGATATTGGTTTCTCTCTAGAAAAAGTACGGGGATCAAACGAATGTGTGCTAGTACACTGCTTAGCGGGGATATCTAGATCTCCAACAGTGGCCATTGCGTATGTCATGCGACATTTGCAGATGAATTGTGAGGATGCGTACAGATATGTCAAGTCCAAGAGAGCCACAATTTCACCCAACTTCAACTTCTTGGGTCAGCTTCTAGAATATGAGAAACAGTTAATTTCAGAGAAAGTGGTTGAGAAACAGAATACGGTTCAACAAACCATGTCAACTTCATCACAATCTTCCGAATTCCTCTTCGGACCACAACCGCTTCTCTCTCCGCTTCCATCTTGCTCAGCTGTGAAGTCTGGTGGGAAGAGATTCAATTTGTCCTTACGTCTCTTTCCCTTCCCAGCTTCTCCACTTCTCGGAAGTCCAAAAGACGCTTCACCCACAAGTGCTATGGCTCGTCTTCAATTTGACAAGCCATTGGGAAAAGAAAATCGCACAGGTTGTGGAGGATCAGGTGGAAGTCCTTCGACCAGCGGTGGTTCTCCATCCACTTCTGGCTCAGATATGGAATTCATCTTGACCCGACCAACACGGCTCGTCAAGGAACAGAATGTGACATCAATTCAGGAGGAAGAAGTGGGTTCTTGGGAGTCAATGACCAAGTCCGTGACGAAGAAGTCCGTGTCAATCTCCATATCTACAGGATTCAAGAGCAGGAAGTCTTCTTTGGACCAATTCCAACAGGACTTTGAGGAATCTGTGGAAACGAGTGGAGAAAACGCCTTCACGGAAGACGACAATAGTTTTTCTACTAATAAGAAGTTTCGGGTTCATAACATTGTGGTGGAGCGAGACAAGGGGGTGGGAGAGGAAGGATCACAATTTCCAGAACTTCCTGTGTCACCTGTTGTTCCTTCTGTCAAGAGCCCGTGTGGGTTGGAAGATAGCGGAAGTAGCGTACTGTCGGGAGGAGTCAGTCCGTTGGATGGGTTTAGAAGGAATTTTGCACGGTCGGACTCTGTGAGTACTAGTGGAATTGGGTCTGAGATTTCTGATCATGAACTTCAAAGTTCGGGCTCTTGGGACATGACCGAGTCCGGAAGTACTCATGATGATGGAGTTTTCTCAGACACTTACAGCCTCTACTCAAAATCTCCAAGGTCATCTCGACAGCTTCAGGTATGGTTTCTATGCTTTAAATGAGATAATCCCCAGCTTGTCAAAAGATTTCAATCTAAAGTTGTCGTCTTAATTTGCAGCTTTGGTCGTCGGACAGTGGTCATTGGACAGATGAAGGCGGTATGTCTTCATGCAGTTCTTCTACTGTAGAAGTACCTGCGACAGCTGGTATCACGGAGGGCAAGTCACCTGAGAAAAGAAAGCATTCGGACAAACTTTGTCCCAATTCACGCCTAACTCTGGCCAATTTGGAAAAGCGGCGGAGTTACGCAGAAGCAACGAGCGGTGGTGACTGGAGTGGATGCGAATCCAGTCGACCCAAACGAAGTTCAGGTCCGTCAATTCACATATCTAAACACTAGTATCTCAACTTCATCGAATTTGTACTACAAACTAATCATACGTGCATTGTTCATGGTTCTAATGGGGGTATTTTCGGGATTCACAAATGTTTGACAATCTCAAAATCCAAGTTCACTTTAGACGTAAGACATTTTTGGGTCAATCAATTAATAGTTAATCAAACTCGTTCAATCCTAAATATAAAGACAAAATACATGTTCAGTGTATAGCTAAGTAATAAATGGTATTCTATTTTTGTGGGTTGGGAAATTTTCCTAATATAATGAACTTGTTTTGTAACACATGCTAACAAACACGTGAGGATAAAGTCAGGTAACACTGGATTCTAATTTGGTATTTAAATTAAGCACTTGACTTTCATTCCATTATGCAAATGCTAATAGTTTATGTTTCTGACTCACTCCTACAGGAAGAGGTGGTAAGCTTGAGGACGAAGCCAAGAGTGACGTAGATTTCGAAACGGGGAGTGAAGCAAGTTCCTCAGGAAGTAGCAGTCATATAAACTTTGGGCATCAATGGTTCAATCTGCTCTCGGGTCGGGAGATGACAGGCTGTGACAGAGAAGCGGGATTATACCGTGTTCACAGTTGTCCAGGAATTGTTGGATATCGAGACTGGATTGAACTTCAGAATCAAGTACCTGAAACTCCCCCAGAACCAATTTCCGACTCAGTTCTACTCAAAATGCGGAGCTGTCGGAATCGTAAACATGAGAAGTCTTTTGATAGGCCGGCCAGTAGTTCGTGTTCCAAGAATCGGTTCTCATGCGGTAATATTGACTACGATGAGCTGCTCGTGAAATTGCAAGGAGTTCAACAAGAACCCAAGGAAGATTCTAATCATAGCAGCTCCTCTACGCTCGCCTCCAGCTCCTTCTCAATCGCTGTCCAGTGATTTGATAGGTTTTCTTCGTTTTTTTTTCTACTTTTTCTTTCAATCTCGCCTCGTTCCCAGTGGATTTTCGTAGTTTTTAACGAGGCGAGAATTAGTTCTTAATTGGTAACATTTGAAGGTAGAACTGTAGCTTTACCTTACACCGTATCCCAGTTCCCAGTTTGGGTTTCGCCCTTTTGTGGAAGAAGTGGAAGGCGTTATGCATAAAACTAAGTATTACTAATATTTACTATGTCGTTAATTTCCCGTCAAACCAAAGAAGTAATTGTAATCGCTAACCTAAGTTCCAGATAGCCGGGAAACGTTTACCAAAGAAAACTCTGTTTTTGAGACAAATCATCTCAACGGAGTAGAATAAGAGACTACCTCAATTACCTCGAAGTAGGTAAAGTCGTAAGACAAATCCCTGTTAAAAGAATTGAGTGCCGTTCTAGCTTCAAGTCGGAGGTCCAGACTTGCAAGGTCTGGTACCCTTTGTATTTCAGTATACGAAGTGTACTTGAAGGAAGCGTCGCCTTTAGTTTTGTATAACTATTTTATTTCATGGTTTTAATTTTAAGTTTATCTTTGAAGGTCGTGCCCACTATTTATTATAATGACCCTGGCTAAAGTTGTTCTTGTAAGAACCTTCGAATGAATGTCGTCATTATTTCCCACCAACACCCATCACTCAACGCAGCTACAAGAAGACGCTCCCCCCGAGTGTCGTTAAAAGGTGAACCTATCTGTTTAATATTTATTGTGATTTAGTATAAGACTTAGGTTAGAAGTTTTAGAATGTAATCTTGATTACAAGTGGTAAGGACAGTGAGTTGTGACGATCGATGGAAGCAGTACAAAATGTTCATGAGGATGTTAGTTAAATGGAATGGGTTAATTGTTTGTATTTTGTGGTCATAATCATGATATCGCCAGTAAACGGCATTCAGTCACTTCCGGTTAATTTTTTAATATTTAAGAATCATCAATATTAACTAATATTTCCTAAAATCCTGTGCAATCAAGTGAGTAGAAATTAGAAGTGTGTTATTCAGGTGCTTGTTACGTGCATGAATACATCATAATTTCTTTGTTAGATTAACTTGCCTCAAAATGTGAGACAACAAATCATCAGGAAGGGTTTGATTTGAACAGGTACTACCTTCTTAATACTTGAATAATAAAATATTACATGTGAAATGTCTCGTTTTGTAATTTTTTAAATTAATTATCGCCGATTTTCGCATTTTGATTCTTGCATTTTCAATTTTCAACATGACTTAATGTTTCTGGTTACATGATTTTAGAAAATCAAACACACACGGAAAAGCGTTTTACCCGTCCAATATGGTTAAATATTGATAAAATTATTAATTATTGCTTCTAAAGACCGTATAATTAATGGTAGTATAAAAATATTAACTCAAATACAATTTTAGCTTGACCGTTAACAATTTACATAATACACAATACTAAAATGCTCCGGATAAGTCAGATTACTACTGGTGGTAATGAGGAGTGAGGTCATTTTAAATCACTTTATAAAGAAGAAGAGCTTATGCATACAGAGAGTAGTGGCCTGTTATTTTTGTGGCCTCATTTTTTGACTAAAATAACATTGCCAATTGCATTGCGAGGCATTCTTTTGGGTTTCTGGTTGATTTGAATTTTGGACGGCAGCAAGACTACATCCTGCTCCATAAGGCGCCTAATCTTCTGTAAATCCAAACATTCAAAACACGCCAGTTTGAGTTCACACATTGATACATTTACAATTATTATTCAGTCAACAGTATAATTTTATTGTGTTATTTTTCAATGTGCTCCGATTAATACATAAGTAGCTCGTTTATCGTCTTTGATAACTTCACTGACCGGAAGTCACTTCTGAACTGTGACGATGCTTGAAGTCCGGAGTTTGAGTCGACTGTGTCAGGTGATGTCTAGGGGCGGAAGTTGGACGCCTGTTGCCACGTTCGCCACTTCTCCAAGTCCAAGTCCTCAAGTCGAAGATGGAGAGTTTCGGGTGCTGGACTTGGTCAAATCGAGGGATCAACGTCGACCTCCAAGAAAACGATGGGAACGAAAGGAACTTCCCCCTCCACGGTTAAATTTCCCTTTGACCACATTCGCACATGACGTATATGAAAGGCGTGTTCCCAGTTTCAAGTAATTGAAATACCTTTTATTATATATATATAATGAAATAGGTACAAAAAGATGCCAGTGAATCAAGACTGGGCGAGTGTGTGGCCAGTGGCACGAACTTTTCATCCAGCCAGTGTTCCACTTCCGCTTCATCAAGGTTATGTTCCTTCACATATAACACCTCCCGGGAAATTCGGAAACGTGGAGTTAATGAAGATTCCGAATTTCCTGCATCTCACGCCTCCTGCTATCCAGCGTCACTGTGAAGCTTTGAAACGTAATTCAGAATTGATTTACGGTTAATAATTCGTTTGATTTAAGCTTGAATTTTGAACCTCTTATACCAATATAACTAATTACTTCAACAGGCTTCTGCACGCCATGGCCTGAGAAACTAGAAACAGAGGATCAAATTCGACAACACTTTCCTGTCGAAGTTATTCATAGTGAATACTTACACTCTAGCCCAACTATAAGAGACATTCGGACAAGAATCGTCACAATTCGGGTATAAATACCAATATCCCAAAACTAAACAGACGTAAACCACATAACTTGAATATCATGGTAATTTCGACTCCTTGATTTTTGTACAGCTGAAGGTGGCAGAATTTAATTTTGATGCGCATGCACTTGATAAGTTCTTGCGTCTAGTTGGAAAACGATATGATGTGGAAACGGATTTGTTTACGTTAGTAGTGGACTGCTGTCCGCTCAGGAAACAAAATTACGACTACGCTATGTATCTCCTGACAGCACTTTACCACGAATCATGGGTATGACTTTTAGTGGAACAAGCTAATGATGTATGATGTATTTAAAGATATTTTGCCGATCATTGCATGTAATGCATTTCTTTTAAAATATTTTAGAGCACAGAAGCTTGGGAAGCGGACAAAGATGAAGCAGATATGGAGAAATACATATGGGAAGGAAGTCCATCTCAGAATACGCTCACTGAAATAATTGCCAAGGTGGCTGAAAACAAGCAAGCCACGAAGCCTTCATATTTAGAGCCTCTCGAAGGCAGCATTGTTAGTTCAGAAAGCATTTTGGTGGTCAAACCTGTACAACAATATCGCAATGCAACCACAGTTCTGCATAATCAAGGTGAGTACTGCGAACTTCTTTTTAATCAACCCCATTTCAGATATAATACGCGATGAATCCTTGTTTCAGGTGAAAATCCAGAAGTGGTGAAGGATTATGGAAAGTCAGTTAGAGCTTTATTTAATCTGCCTCTGCCAACATAAGTACGTAAGATTTGAATTCATTTTCAATTAAAGCTAATCACCTTCAAAGTCGTTGTAATAGTTATAGCTTAGAATACCATCGCCCAATTGTTCACTAGAATGATCCCAAAATGTTTTATATCTCTCTCATACTGTAAAATAAATAGACACATTTCGACCTTATAAATATTCAAATTCTGAAAGATTTGTTAAACTTGACCAATAAAAATACAAAGTTAAATACTGTAGATACTTTGAGCATATTTAACCAGACATTAGTCTTTGAATTGCGAAATTGGAAACAAAACTTGTAACCGTCGAGTACACTTTATTCTCGGCTGCAACCTTGGCGTCATGCAGAATCGCATCGCTGCAATGTTTGTTGAACTTTTGGCATAATCCATTTGTAGGCTTGTCGCTAATTTCTGGTGCTACGAATCTGGTGATCGTTGACCTAAACAAGCAATACATCGGAAAATAATTTTGTATGTACAAAATTGAGATAACTTGCAACACTTACAACATAAATTCAAATATTCTGGATTTCATATTTCCTGAAGACTCTTCCCTCGACTGCTGAGCATTCATGTAATTGCAAACCACTTTCTTGATGCAAATATTCCGTTTCTTGGGTTGCATGTAGTAAAGGGATCCAACATTTGCAAAGAACTTGGAGAAGCTTGGTGAATCTTGGTCTTCAGAGCTATGTAGGACTCTGATTCGTAAAGATACATGTAATACTAATTTTCAGTAAAATTCTTTAGCGACAAGATTTTTTTGTACCGTGAATGTTCGGTTCCCAACGGAGACGAAGGTCGATCCAAAGGCATGTCGCTCAGGTCAAGCGGCATGCTAAGGTCTGATACGTCAAGAGATCTTCCAGATGCTTGATTCGCTCGTAAAAGTTGCAAAATATTGTTGATCAGAAAAGCTCCTAATTAGAAACAAAAATTCGAAGTTGAAATGGGTAAGTATATTATTTGAATATAAATGCGTGTAATCAACCTAATGCCAGAAGACTGATGATCGAAACTGGATCTAGAGTTATCGCTCCATGATGATTTTGATGACCTCCGTGTCCATAACCTTTTGAATTTCCATAATCATCTCCTCCAGCATGTACATATACGCTGCTACCTCCGCTGTGTCCATATCCATATTCGTCCCCTCGATTTTCAGCCGATTTGGCGCCTGAAAGTTCACAAGCATTAAGCCATATGCGAATAAAACAGCATCGGTATCTTTTAACATTGCTAATTTCGCATTAAAACCAGATTTATGGTATACAAATGCATCCAATTATTAAAATGTCAAAAATTCTGAAGTGCTTACCCAATTTGGCTAGATAGCTGCTTTGCAGTGGATTAAATTGCCGAATGTACTGAGTCAACTTGGAAGTAAGAAGTTGCGTGACTGCGGATGCCTGAATTTTACCAAATTGGAAACTTGAGATCAGAACAATTATGCAAATGTGACCCACTGCACGGCTCTTCATGTTAACAAGGAGAAGAAGAGTCACGATCACGACCTGTGTGCAAGAATAGTGTCTGTAAACGTGGGTGTGTATATTTTAGTCGTGAGAGGTTTAAAATTATGTCCGAATGTCTGGAGCCGAAATTGAAGAATGCAGCAGTCCATGAGATTCATTTGGCTCATAAGGTGTTTTGGAGGAAGAACGGAAACGGTTTATTTTTCTTGTAAACCAAACTGCATTTAGAAGACTCTCGTCTCATGAAGTGGTTTTTATTTGTTTCCTTAGAATGACAATTAAATGCTTGGTCGAGTTCATGGCTTTTGAAGGAAGGAACAATACAATGGTAAAAATACTTTTTTGTGTTTATGCTATTGGACGCAACCTAACTGTGACTATTATGTAATGAAATCAAATTGTGTCGCCCTTATGCCTCTCCGCAGCAGGAACTCAGGTATTCACATGTTGATTCTTATAAGTCCGTTTACTGCAAACTTGCAACCATTTTACAAGTTTATATGGCTTACCGAGCAGCAGCAGCGGGAGGAGGAAAGTACGAAACGAATAGCCATATTGTTCTCTGACAGCATCGTTTCTGATGCTCAACATTCAACATTATAATCTTCCCCATGTTCTATGAAGAAAACACGTGCATGCATACCGCCATGTTCAACATATGAGCAGGTCCTTAGTCCTTAAGAATTTCCAACAAGCCTTGAACTCAAAACTGAAGTCGATAAAGCTGGATGCTTGATATTTTTAACTTTGAGGATTTTCGAAAAATAATTGATTTTGGATTTTGAAAATCGAGATTTTCATATAAACTTGTCTTTTAATAGAATGAATGTTTATGGTTTATGAAAATCTCCATTTTTGAATGCATCAGTTTCAGTGATATTGACTTTTTGATTTAGATTATTAAATATTGATTTAGCGAATTTTGGTCAATGATTTTCAAAATCATCAGCTCCTGATCTTTCCAATTCCTGATTCTTAGGTACATGCATCTGCTAGAGCTTCTGGTTTCTTAGCTAATGTTTGTTTGAGTAAGTTTGAACTGAATTGATTTAAGTGTAATTTTTAAAAACCGTGCATTTTCAATGAAAAGTCTTGAAGCAAATTATTGGCGATGTGCAAACGCATGCCAATTCGCAAACTGCCATACGTATACATAGCTTGTTGACACTAACATGCTCAAAAATAAAGATTCACCAATAATGTGGCCACTTTCATCTAGTAGTATTTGTATTTCCTGAGCTCGACCAGAAATGAAGAAAAAATGATGTATTCACAAACAAGGAAGCTTTTACGAATTTGAAAGTACAGGTGCGGATCTCGAGACGGAGTTTGACAAACCATGTAATTATATTTTTGTTGACAAGTCCTTCCTCCTCAGTTTGTTCGTGTGACAGGTGCAGTTGTCCTCTCGTTTCCCAAAATATGATCATTTAATGCGTTCCGTCATGCACATGCATATTACGTAGTTACGTAATTTGCTGTATCCGAATCTCCGAGTTCGCAAATTGTCGAGTGGACGGGAAAGCGCCTTTTAGTGCTATTCCATATTATGATCGTTTTCAGTCTAATAGGTCTACGAGTTTTACGCATAAGAACTTTACATCATCCAAGAGAGTAAATGCATAAATCTTGCAAGAAGGAAATGTAGGTAACAAAGTTCCAGGTTTCAACGCTTTATTCGTGCACACGTTATAATTTTGCGAGTAATTTCTAATGACCTCACAGAGGTCATAATTCATTATGCTTCTTCGCTCCTTCAGTTACCAATGTTTCATATCGTTGGTTTGGTGTACTTTTTAATCTTCCGTGAATTTAGTTCTGATAATTTGTTGGATTCGTTCAAAAGAGAGAAGCGAACATTCGTTCGTAGTAATCCGAAAGGCTAATGTCATTGGAGAATTGCTCCTTCCGTCGGTGGTTACCCAGTTGACGATCACGCTTCTCCTTGAAAACGGGTGCATCCGGGTCAGGATCCGGGTCAGGTACACGTGGAGGAACTGTGAGGCTGTACAGAATCTATGGACCGAATTACCGAATTAAACATGCGTTAACTCATACTCAAATGAATTTATCGGAATTTGTTAGATTTTGTAAATGATAAAATTGAAATTACATTTAGAATTCAATTAAATCACACTCAATAATTCGTGTATGGAATTACCCGAAGGAATTCTTCGAACGTAATCTTGTTACTCGGTTCTTCAAACCAGTGATGAAGGGCAAAATGGTTGAAATAGCCAGCTCGAATTTCCCGTGGGGTTGTATCACCGAATTCGTCAAGTAGTTCACATCTGGAAATTATAATGCACAAATGTCAATGGTAATTATTGATTTTAATTGAACCATTTAGTTATTTGATGAAATGGAATTGTATTTTGTAAACTTCAAATAAAACCGTTGTATTATAATTAATTTTCCCAGCGTTTTGAAATTACGACTTACACAACATCCATGTCCACGTGACCCTCGAGATGAGAGTCATGTTTGACGAACATTTTCTGGATATAGTTGATATGACCTTTGGTCCAAGCTGGGTAGAGCCGAAGATTGACATGCTCGTACTTGTACATCCTTCGGTGTTTCCAGTCATACTTTCGCTTTCCATGAACTTCATCAAACCATTTTCGAATCATCGTGTCGTACAAATAGGAGTTCACCCGTTCCTTGTATGTAAAGTCGTCCCAGGTATAGAGATAGGGTTTACGGGACATGTCAATGTAACCTGAAACCATTGAAGGGGAATAAATTACGTTAAATATAGTTTATCAAGTCAAGGGCAGATGACATTATGTAATTCATTTGAATTGAGCTTGAATTCAATTTGTACATAGATTGGCTGAAGCGCTCCATATTCCAGTCTATTACGTTTTGCTGAAAAACTGGGTGCGCAAAACCTTTTACCTGCAGAACAGCTGAAAACTAGCCCTCACAGAACATGCATGAAGTTTTATAGAAAAAATGTGGTGAAATAAAACGTAGTGCCATAAAGCATGGTTTATATGGAAAATCGAACTCCCAATATCGTATTTAAAAATCAGAAGCACAAAAAGTTTAAAATATCCAACTTTAAAAAAAAACTGATTCCACGAGATGTATAGGAAAAACATACCAGATTTGGGTGAAATTATCTTTCCAATGTTGATTTGTATAAGTAGAAATCATCAGTCGTCTATTTTGCTAACATTGAACAAGAAAATCCAAAAAAATTACGATCAAATCATGAGCTTTTTTTATAATTTAGGGAATAACAGAATACAGACCGGATTACGATGACTGATTCTATTTCTAAAGTGCAACTCGAACTATGTAGACAAATGAGCACCTTGAAATAATAAATTTCTAATCTATTCAAAGAGCTTGAAATTTTTCTAAATTTTAGAAGCTATGATGAAAATGTGTTTAGAAGATTATTTAACGTAACAAAAAAAGACATAGCCTTCCTGTGTTAAGTTTAACATATTTTTCTCCCAAAATATTGCGTAATATTGTTTTGCAAGGATCCTTGATCCTTCATGTAAATATGATGCTAATTACGACAATGTTTTTTGAAAAATTTCAGAAATTAACCAGTTTATCATTTATGTATCATTAATCAGTTTCACAAAATCGAAAACTTCTTTCACCTGTTATATTTTCAATAAAATCAATCTCTCGGGTTTGTTCCTACTTTGACGTTTTTAAAATTCAACTTCAAAAAATAGGATAAAAATCGATAGATTCAGACAATATTTTCTTGAAACGTCCAAAAAATGTGTGTTTAAATAGCTTGATAATTGTATAATTTATATAAAATCGATCATTTCTTGTAATTCTAGAAGAATCGAGACTGCTCATCACCTCTGTCCACCTTGAGGTCGTATCCACGGAACCAATGTCTAAAGGCAGGTTTAGGCTGGTAGTAGAGAACGGTCATCCTTTTCCATTGCCTCACAAAAATACGTCTTCTTGGTTTGTACCAGTCATCGGTCCAAAACTTGTACTGGGGTCTGAGTACCCAATCTCCCCAACACATTTTTCTGGCCCTAATTTCACGTGGCGTGTAGTATTGGTAAGGAATACCAACAATCTTCTCGAATGGTCTTGGAAGGATACATCCTGGTGGAGCCCATACGTGTTCATAAGTTCGTTTTCCTTTTTGATGGAGCAGGAATCTCTCCAGTTCCGTCGCAACTCTCTCCGCCAGTGGCACCCGGATTAAATGGTACTTGATGGAGTCTCGTGACTTCTGTCGTCTCGTCCGTGTATCATTCATTTGCTCAACTAAGCCTTTTCTATTCTCCCTCGGCGTGATGAACCACATGGAACGCTCATCTTCCTGGAAGTGATCCGCGAACAGCTGTCTGAACTTCTTCATTTTCCTTTTGTGTACCCAATGGGTTCCTTCAATCCACTTCTTGGGTTTAGATCCAATATGAGCGGAACCACGTGCTGTGTCGTCTTCAGGCGATGATTAGAATATGCGTGATGCGTGACAAAAAATAGAATGCTTTTTGAATCTGCTCCAAATTTCGTCAACTCGTATTTTGGTTTGCTGAAAGTGGTGAGTCCTCGCTTGGTTGTTTTGATGAGTAACGGCGCAACTCCGCAGATGGTTGTCATGGGAGATGAATGACTGTTCGAGTTGCCTGAGTCTGGGTTAATGTAAACCAATCTCGCCTTCAAAAGACATTGTATATTGTCTTTGGTACGTCCCAATTTAATTCAAGTTTTGCTAGGTTAGATATGGTAAATGCACTCCGATCTTTATTAAAAACCAAACTTCATATAAACCATAAACCCCAGATTTTAAACAGTCAGTGGTATTTCGAAATCATGTGCAAAGTACTGAAGTATTAGGAAAATAGAAAGAAATTGCAGGGGTAGCACTGGAGTTGACGTGCCATGTGCTTTGGTATGCATCAATCGAAAATCGAATCAAGCCAACCTCAAAACACAAGTTACAAATTGTCTTATATTCGCGTACGTATTTATGAAGCACGGTTTAAAAAATTAAATTCTGTTTAGAGCAAGAGTTGTTCAGCTTGTAATATTGAGTTTAATATTTAGCATTTCCGAAATCCAACCTTTTTCACCTTAAATGGGAGCCCCAACAAGAAGAGTAGAATACCGAATATTATATTTATTTCGGCAGATTTAAAATCTATTTTTTTTTAAATCAAGATAATAATCGTACGATACTACAAATGTGACACTTCGATTTGAAGGCATTTTACTAATAAGGAAGCAGTTATTGGTGTATACCGTGGGCAAATTTTATTTGGAATAAAACTTAGCTTTACTCAAAGAAATACATACTAAACAATGTATCCCAAATTAAATATTGTAAAATAATTAACAACGCATTTGCTTTGCGTACAAATAGCACCTTCCATAGTTAGTAAGTTCATTAGAGTAATTCATAGAATGGTTGATTCTGTTTTTGAAATTCAACAAATCTAATTTTTTTTTAATTAATACGTTATTGTTCCATTTTTTGAAATGCTTCTCTTCTCATAGTCTGTATCATAGTAGTCATCCGAAGCGGTGGAAGAATTCTTAGATTTTGCCTGAGTCTCTTTCAAAAACTTAGTTGCAACTTTCATAATTTGCTCAATTGTTTCCTGACTCAGTGTTCCAAACTTATTGGCTCCCATGCTAGCAGGTGTTCCAGTGGACGGTGCATTCTTTTGCGGTGACATTCCTTTCATTTTGTAGCGATTGTAAAGCACGGAGAAGATGAAGGTTCCAAAGGAGAGGAGGCCCAGGAGGGAATATGGATCAATTAGAGCATCAGCACTCTGTCGTTTCGTGCGAATTTTACTTTCAAAAATTGTGATGGATTGATTTCCATTTTCAGGAATTTCAGTAGCTTTTGGGAGTGGTCCAGCCTCTCGTGTGTTCCTGCTCTTGGGTCTATGTGACAACATATGAGTAACCGTGAGTAAAATCAGGATTACAGATATGATGCTCCCAATTAGTATCCAGTCGTGGGGTCTGTTCGGCATTGCTCTTTCTGTTAAAAATCAAAATAATACAGGGTGGCTACAAGAATTGCCCAACAAACACTCTGTAATTGTAATTACGTTTCTTTGAAAATACAACCGATGATTATGGACAGCTTGGGATTTCTCTTTCAGAAGATGGAAAAACATTTCCAAGATTTGTAAAATAAATTGAAAACAAATTAGCATTACGATGGCATGCAGGACTAATTAAAACATCAGCGCTAATTTGTGAGTTTAGTTCTATTTTCTCCGAAAAAAAAACCGATTTTGCCTGGACTATCCCTGAATGTCATCGAAATATCAATTTTTCAAAACATGTGTGAAAAATTTCGAATACGAACTTTTATCTGCTTAAAACGCTAAAAAATTCAGAATTTTTTAATCGAATATTTTTTGAACAAATCGTGTTGCCAAACTTCTCGGGTAAACAGACTTTTTAATGGAATTTGCAAGATACCTTTGTATAAACACTCTTTCGATCAATAAATTTATATCTAGGGATGCATATACGAAAATAATAAACAAAAGTGCAAAATTTAATTAAATATGTGACATATCAAGCTAAATGTGTAAAAATTTATCAATATTCGTACAAATGTCAATTTTTTGGGGCATGAATTTATATTTGACATACATTGTACTATCTCCCTATTAATTAAACAAAAGTCTATATATTTGTATAACTTATTCCATAATTCGCGATGAATTACCAAAAGTAACGGATTTATTACAAATCTTAAGGTTAGAAACTTACGTATGATTATGTTAATATTTTTTGAAGACAGGAATCCTCAGCAGGATTGGCTTTTCTCTCTGGGTTCCAATCCAATTTGATTATTTTCCTTTCAAGTTGAAACCGTAAAGTAATGAACAACGCCAAGTGAAGGTGGTCTATTGTATTCGGTACTTGACGGATATGTATTAATGAAATTGTCTGATTGCGGAGACCAACTAAGAGGCTTTTGTCAATTCTTGTCCAATTTGTACTTTTGTTCTGTGTGTACATGGTTAATGGTTATATTTTCTGCTGAGTCCGAAACGTCTAACTGTTTTTATATTTATGATATTATTTCCGTATACCAGAACCAGATCGTTCTTCAACATAAAGTTTTCCAAATTGTCAAAGTCCCATTTCATGCCGTCAATCAGGATAAAGATCGTAAATCTGGGAATTAAATCCCTATATTTGATGTAAGTACACCGTTGTCCGTTGTAATCCAGTTAAATTTGTATATTTGAATTTGCAGCTGACAGGATTAACAGCATATTCCTGAATTTTGATTTTCGGTTACTTTACTGTACCTAATGTAATTCATCCATGTGTTCGGAAAAGAGGGGCAGTATATTTAACAATCCATGACACATTCGAATCACAGTACACTAACTGCTATGACGAACATAACGGCTCCAGCGCTTTTTCAAATACAGCAAAGCCGCATTTCGTACTAACCAATTAATATTGAAACGGTAGGGCTTGTTTTAATAACAATTTAGCGTATTGAAGAAGATTCGGAATCTTTTAGTAGTTTTGAAGCTCATTAAGGATCGTTTTCAAAAAATGTCAACAAAAATATTACAAGCATTATAGCTCTGACTTGGAAGATTAGTCCTTGCAGCTGCAGTGATTTTGTAAAATAAAAAATACATGCACGAGACCTGACCAGCTTTATTACTGTTTAAATCCACCTTCTTTTAATTTTGGTAATTTAATTTTAAACATATCTTGCATGGAGTTTCATCTTCATCAGTTTCTAATAGGGAGAAAATCCAGCTCCGTTATTCTTGATTCTCATGAGTCAAACCGTTCGCAAAATTGGGATTTTGTGGTTAAGCTACAATTATTAACATTGAAAGTGAGAATGGATATTTCTGAGAAGAATCACTCGCTTTAAGAACCTTTAAAGCACTTCCTGAACAGGAATCTCTGCTAGAACGATTCCTAAAAAATTTGAGCATATTTGCTAATGTGCGTCGAGCAGTCCATAAAAATTCGGAGTGTTTAAGGCTGCATTTGTATTTTTGTATTTTTTAGATTCAAAAAATCAGTGTCTGTGTAGAATTTGTATTCAGCATGGTTTCAGTATTTTGTCTGCGGTCTATTCAACTTCCTTTCCCGCTTCACTTCTTCCTGCTCGAATTTTTGCGGAAATCCGTTTTTGATATTTTTAATAAAAAAAAATGTCAAATCCCGGAAGGAAATTCTGAGCATGCTCATTAACATCAGCAGGCGAAACGGAAAAAACAAAGATGAACACTATTAATGGAGGAGATAAATTGGTATATATAGTTTGCTTAATTAGTGATATAAAAAAGTAATCTGGTCGTTTCAGTTTCAAGCTTCTTGATCAGCATCCCCTGACACAGTGTAGTGAGTGTCACTGTCAAGGGGATAAAAAAGACGTGGAACTAAACGTCATGCCAAATCCTTTAGTTCCGCTATGTTCATGAGTTCCCTTTATTATAGCCAAAGTTTTTGGAATTCGGTTGGATGATTCTCTCGACTTAAACTGAATCCTGTATGTGTGAAATAAGGAGTAAAACAAAATCATGGTAAATGGGTCTGATAATATGGTTCATTTTCTTCTTCTGCGTAAACGATCTCCTCTGTCTTCATGCCTATTTTCGTTCAACTCAGCAATGATCATGGCTCTTCTGTTTAAATAGGTTTCAAGCATTCATATCTTAGTACATCATCATATTTCTTTTTATTTTGGAGATCTACTAATATTAAATTATACAAAAGTCAGGATCCTTAGCTTTCTTAGGCGAATTGAATTAAGTTTTAGCTGTCGAATCGGCCAAATTTTCTTATCCGGGCTGAAAAGATAAGGCTTCTGTTTGCTAAAAGTTGTTCAAATATCCGTGAAAATCTGCACATAAAATGCCTCTACATGCACTAAAAACCCTAAAAAATCTATGTGCATTTTAAGTGAGAAAAAATAGATCAAAGCATATATCCAGTCAGAAAATTTGAATAAACGGGGAAAACATGTTGAAAACATCGAAATAAATTCGAATAAAAATTCTTAAAACTATAATCCGTCGAATTTTTAAAAATAGAAATCTAATATAAGTAGCTGTCAAACTCAAAACGTGTAAAATACGAAATATGCAGTAGGCAAAATTTACAAATTTACAATATGTTTAAAGAATAAGAAGTTTTTACATTTAAAGAATTTGAAACTAAGAATCGGTACGAAATCTGCAAATCCGCACGCAAAATTTCCTTTCGTAAACCGCTCAGAGAGACTTTCTGTTGGACGGTCGCTTGTCATATTTTATGACATTAAACCAAATGTGGTTGATTTTAAGCGATGTGA
>JAQFYU010000212.1:0-28420 GCA_034694905.1 Ceratophysella granulata | reverse complement strand
TTCGAATCTGGTCTCACTTTCCCTGGGGGTTTGTTCGCACTCCCGTTATCGAATTTTTTATGCAGGCGAGGTTCGGTTCATGTCTAACTTGTATATCACTGGTACAAGGCAGGGTCGGAATGATGTATACAATAAACAGCACATCTTCGACGCCCGCTGCCATGGCTCGGGCGCCGACAACGCTATCATTAAATATTCGAATTTCGTTAGCATATAAACGGCGTAATGCATTTCAAGCATCACGGGTATATTTTTTAAAGTTCTTCGTAGGATAATTTGGAGCAATACCTGCCGGCGGCGGAATAGCGCCGAATTTCACGCCATCCTTGAATATTCGAATTTCGTAACAATATAAATGACATACTTCGTTTCCAGCTTCATTGACATATTTCCCAAAGTAGCTATTAGGCCTATATCGAGATACCCGCCGGCGGCGGGATTGCGCCGAATTTCACGCCATCCTTGAATATTCGAATTTCGTAACAATATAAATGACATACTTCGTTTCCAGCTTCATTGACATATTTCCCAAAGTAGCTATTAGGCCTATATGGAGATACCCGCCGGCGGCGGGATTGCGCCGAATTTCACGCCATCCTTGAATATTCGAATTTCGTAACCGTATAAACGATATACAGCGTTTCGATAAGCACTAGTACATTTTCCACAGTACGTGGTAGGATTATTTGGAGCAATACTCGACGCCGGCGGGATTCCGCCGAATTTCATATTCAATTGCCATTGCTGTATTTTCTAGGACGAGCACAATAAAACTCAAGCAGAACATGTCCACAAATTGATTGAAACATTTTCGAATTTATCCGTGCTTAAAATATGAATTTTAAATAAAGTCGGACAATTGGGCGTAATCCCGCCGTTTGCGGAGATTCCCTATTTCAAGCGCATTACCAGACACGCAGTATATGCCCACAAACTTGTAGCCGCAATTTAGAGCTTATCCTAACTTAGAATTCGCATATTTAAGGAATTCGCACAATTAGGCGTGATCCCGCCACTGGCGGGATTTTCTATGACAAGGACATTTAAACTCAAGCAGTACATGTCACAAATTGGTTGAAACATTTTAGAGTTTACCCAAATTAAAAATTCAAAGTTTTAGGGAATTAGCACAATTGGGCAGGTAACTGGAATCTCATCTCCCCCCGTATTAAATGCATTTGAATTCGCGGACATTGTATCGCATGCATTTAGTGGGAAATTTTGAATTTCGGCATAAATTCAGTACTAAGCAGTACCAGCTTCCACACACATGAATCTAAATCCAAAACATTATTCCCTGCACGCAGCACTACCATCTCCAACTCTGCACTTTTCTGGAGGAAGACCGTAACACGTGAGACTGTAGACCATAGATGGGCCTTTGTTAGGCCCTCCGAGCCAACTTAGGCTCTCCGGTCCTCCGGCCTTCCGACCCAACTTAGGCCCTCCGAGCCAACTTAAGCCCTCCAGTCCTCCGACCAAGCTTAGGCCCTCCGGCCCTCCAGCCCTCCGACATTTCGACCAAAATGAGCTTCTGGAGGGCCGGAGGGCCATTTCCCTATCTCTTATGTGTTAAAGTTGCGAGACTGGCCCTCCGGCCCTCCGACTCGAGTTAAGCCCTCCGGCCTTCCATCCCTCCGGTCCAACTTAGGCCCTCCGGCCCTCCGGCCCTCCGAGCCAACATAGGCCCTTCAGCCCTCCGGCAAAAACAGACCCTCCGGAGGGCCATATGCCCATCTATGCTGTAGACTGAGATAGTAAGGAGAACAAACATTCCTTTGACAGAAAAGATAAATGTCCTGCATAACGTTAAAGTTCCCTATCCTCCCCATTGATTGGCCTGCGGGTATGTCAAAGATCCCTGATTTTATTTTATTTATATACAATGAAAACAAAACAGTCGAAAGTCGAAATGTGTTCAAAGAAACGGGTACCTAGTATGCAAAAATTAGGCAATTATATCTTGATCAAAGTGTTTGGTAAAAAAAAACAGTGTGCCAAGTTGTAGAAGCGCAATATATGTATGTTGACAATAAATTCCTAAAATCATATTTAAGCATTGTCAGGTTTTTATACATTTTCTTTCAGTTAGCCTCTATATTTTTTAATATTTGGTAATTTAAATGTTTTACTAAGCTACATTTTCCTATGACTACAATTCTGCTTCGGTGTCGAAAATGAATTTGAAGTATTTGTTGTAAGTGCTTTTGAGAAAGAACTGTAAATACTTGCTTCAGTTCCTTAACATTGTCTGGTTGATACCTGGCAAATATCTGGCAAAGATGACATTAAGGACCAATATGCTTCAAACATCTGTTAGGATAAAACTGATAAATTATGCTGAAGGCACGTCATTTTTACAATTAGGTTTTACTAATTGTCTGGCGCATTATTCCCCTTCTCCTTAACCTCAACCTGAATTTTTTATATCTTGTAATCCTCACGTCATCGGGCCGGTCCTTTTGGAGTCAGGACCGAGCTATAAGACAGAAACAAAAAAAGGCTTGCATACTTGCTAAATTTCAAAACATCCATAGATTTTAACTGTTTTACATTCATTATTTCGAACTCCGAAATAGAGCAGTTTGGCTTATGGAGGAACTGTGTCAACAGTCTGAGAAAACGGACAGAAGACAAAGGATATATAATTCCACAAGTTACGCTTTAGAGAACCCTAAGCTTCCCGGTAAATATTATGCGTTCATTGTACCTACCAGATTTTCTTAAGCCAGAAGGTCATTGTCACGCATCACACGTAAACGGTTGAACAATGTATCATGCCATGTGCGAGGAAATCCAACAAAATTAACGTCTCAACGCAGAGAAAAATGGCAAAGCTCAAAACGCCATTATCGCCAAAATCGAATTGTATCCATCGGTAGTAGGAGTAGGAGTACTTCTGGTTGCTCATGGCCATTGACACAACACACACACCAGAAGCTGATACATAGCAGAGTACCGCCAACGCTGCAAAAGCCTTTCCTCGTCTCGTGGAATCTATGAACTGTCGTCGGTTGAAGAAACTTTTTCCTGAAATTATAAACATAAAATTTCGGTAATTCCAAAACAAAAATTGATTCTAATCTACTGTAGCTAACCCCATGCTGAATTCATTCGTTTTTGCTGGTTTACAAGCCGGGCGAGCTCATGGCCATAGATCCAAATGCTGAGCTTTGTCAACGCAGATAACGAAGAACTGACTGTGACTATCCCGTGTGGAGCACCGCCTTGTTAACGTCCCAATTTTTAATGAGAATCCAAAGTTCAGCAATGCGGTCGGTGAGCGTTGCAAAGTGCAATGCCCAAACTACATATTGGATGAATTGACGTCGAAACTTTTTTTTAAGCGATAGCATCCCGTTCTTCCACTGAAGTGGAACGGTGAAGAGCTTGCAGCTGGCAGCAAATATCCAGTCAAGAACTTTGTATTCCAGTTCGTCAATCATATTGCCCGGTTACTGGTATAAAATGAAAGACTAAGCCTGTTCTTGGGCGAATCTCCGTCTGTTAGTTACACTTGGTCTTGGCGAAATATGTCAAATCCAAATCCGATACTGATCAGTTCAAAATAGTGTCTCGTCTAGCATGTACGTAGTACACTATTAATTAAGTCAAAATACCTATTCTATCATCAAAATGGCAAGTGAATTGCAGGATTTTCTCAGGCTCCTGTAGCACCAATTTAGCTGGAGCCTTGTACCTACAAATTTGCAGTCTTGAATCTTGAACAGTCGCTTTTAGAAATAAAATTTCAGTAAATTGATGGCAGATTTATGCTGATAATCCTAATGAAATCTTTCGCCCTACTAGCCAATTTCAGTCCGAAGTCCGAATCCAGATAAGAAGTTACTAAAAGATTACCCAATGATTGTAACATTATTACACAGTAATTATGTATTTAAAATAATTATATTCCAAATTTATGAAACCTATTTTAAGTTAGAAACTGAAGCGTAAAACTCTAATATATTAGACAGGTTGAGATTTCCAATCGTTTACGTGAACGATTACGACTCGGCATTCGGCATTCGGCGAAACGTCCGAATCTGACGGAATCGTTTGAACGAACGTAAAGTGAGCTCTCTTTACGTTCGTCTGAACGGTTCACGATACACAAAACGTGAAAGTTGAGCGAGCAAATCAAGATTCCACGGCGCTGAAATGACGTCAGAATCGTTTACCGTTCAAAATTCTTCACGATAACGATAATCTCAACCTGTCTATTATCGTATCCATTCATTACTCAATGTGGGAATCGATTCAGACATTCATCGTTCAAAACACGAATTGAGACGAATGGTCTCAATTTACACGGATGGATGTGCTAATTTGAGACATAGGTTATACTGCGAATGACAAATAGGGCGATTAACATGGCCTGAACCCGACCCGAAATGTTTGGGTCGAGTCAAAAATCGAAATCCTCTGTAAACCCGTCGGGTTGACCCGGCCCGATTTTAACCCATAATACTAACTAATGATGAATGGATGACAAACGACAAACATGTTTAGTTGTACTGTAGTACACCCTAAGCCGATAAACACTACCACAGATTTATAAATTATTCACTAAAATAGTCGATGCGTGCGTAAAGTAAATACATATGTATTCGTTTCTTCGTGTACATTACATACTCAAATTATATTTAGGTTCATCCTTGGTTAGCGGAAATCAGCTGAGCTGGAGCTGGATTTGTCATCACGGCTTCCCCTTTCCTTATTGATGTACCGGATGTACCTCAATTCCATTCGATAAAATAGTGAAATTGATATTTAATAAAATCAATTCAAGTCAATTAAACATTGCTGTGAAGGATTCTACAAATAAAAGCCAAAGTTACTAAATAATGTAACTCGGTTTCACTTTCCATATTTTTCTTTTTTTAAAGCAAAAATTGATCCTGAATTTTGACATTCTACTTAATGAACGGTTTACTGCTCTTCATAACCACGCAACTTTTGCTCTAGGACAAACTTATCTCCGAGCCGATGGAATTTCCGATACATATGGTCTTATTGGTAGCGTTCTTGGTGAAGGTGCTCACGAAGTTCCAGACTGCATCCACAATGTAAAGCACATCCGCCAGGAACTTGACAATGACTTAAACAAACAGGTAATTTACTAACCCTAGATATTATGCACGATGCACGATACTAAATATTTATAGAAATACTGATTTTAATTTCGTCTTGCCTAAATGTCAAAGACAGAAATACAAATTACAGTGCATTTAATCTTAAACGAATTATGCAAACATAGCATTTTCAAATTAATTTGTGATCAGGTCTTCCTGTTCACCATTCACTTGAACCTTGACAACGACCGCTGCATTAATTTGGACAGACAACGCGTGGAGATAAAGACCACTAATAGTCCGTTGTTCTCCAGGCTGAAGGGGTTTCGTGGAGAAACGGTTACACTTTCTTGGAACTTCAAAATTGATCAAGCATTCCAGCCTTCTTCCGGCTTCACCCATATTCATCAACTGCTGGCTAATACTCATGGGAATACTCGCTGGGGAATCATGACTTTTACCGCGCGACACAAAGCGAACGGTGACATTCTTGAGCTAATTCACATCAACGCTCAGAAAGTAAATAAAACTATTGAATTCTATTAGTTATATAAGGCGGGGTCAATTCTTTGGTCAATATATGAGTCCATCGCATTTTTGAATATTTTTTGTAATAAAATGGGACTCCATTTTTAAATTGGAAATTGACATTCATGTTGCAGTTTGTGTAGCTCCAAACTAGAAACTTCGTTTAATTTTTAAAAGCGGAATTTGAACCTACTATACTGTAGAGTGCGAATTTGCCAATACTTTACTTAATATGCTTGTTCCTACTTGTTTGAGACTAATAATTCGATTCTTGAAAATGTCTACATTGAAGGTCAGAATGAAGCTTATCAGCATCAAATTGGCCCTGCTGCGTGGAATTTGGGTGCATGTATCTGAAAAGATGATCTATCGTCCAGCTCCATTCGGAAAATATTCTGTGACAATTGAGACTATTGGCACTAAAGAAACGCTATTGAACTACACGAATAACCATATTGACATGTGGAAGAATGACGCAACTGTTGTTCGTCCCAAATGGGGAATTTACAGAAGTCTGCTGGACAAGGAGCGTCTTCGAGATGAAGTGATGAAGTTTAATGACTTTTGCATTGGAAAAGGCAGTACAATGTGCTCCTGAATCTTCTATATTCATATCAACTAAATAAATATTTTTTAACGGACAATTTTACAGCTAATCGAATCTTTGATTAAATTTTCGTGATTATCTTGGCCATATGTGAAATATGATGGGTTCGTTAGGCGATTCATGTTGGTCGGTCTAAATTCAAATCAACTTAGGCCAACCTTGGTGCGGCTGACCGGCTAAATTAGTTTTTAGCTACGTTGAGCAATCATATAAATTACAATATATATAAGCATCTTTCATTGTTTAGGCTAGCTGATCTCCCCCTTAAGATATCCAGCCCTCAGATGCTGTCTGTAATGATGGTGGAAGTTAGCCTGCAGGCGAGTTAAATAACGTGAATTTGGATGTGTTTTCTTCATGCCATAATTTGAAAAAGCTTAAGTAGCGATATTAGTTGCGCTAGCGCATCAGAGAACAGCGCAGCATGGCACAAGCATAAGTACTGCTCAGGACATCGGGGAGAAGTGAAAGTGAAGTTACATCCATTTTCTATTGGAACATCCCCTCAAGATATGCACATGGTGTCATGCATTAAAAGCATGACCAGGAAGGTTGTTAACTAAAACCTATTTTGCTTCCTGGTCATCAACATTACATTAATTCCTAGGCCTAAACAGCGTACAAAGAAGTCCATCCGGGATAGACCTCACATGTATATAAGAAGCTCTTGTTGACGATGACAGATGACAGAGCGAGCCATCTTCGACAACCACTAGATATAGTTGCAAGTCGTAGATCTTAATATATACTTTAGTATATAGATATTGTCATGAGTGGAACTCATTACTCATGACTGTGATAAAATGGATAAAGATGATTTGTATAAAGTCGTAGGAAAAGGCCATCATGCTTGGAGAAGCAGGTGAGAGACAGTCTAGCAAGTCTCTCAACCCTCTCTTTAGGCAATAGATAATTCGCCTGAGGCAAAACCCACTTGCCAAAATCCAGTTCTGACTAGATTGGCAAGAAAGAGCAGAAGGTGAGGAACCTGAACTCCAATAAGAGACACATAATCAGAGAGCGGCTCCTCTGGATAAAACCAAGGGGAATCCCTCTCTCGAGCTCTCTTCTACCCGGACGCATATTTCCAGAACCTACGTCCAATTTTCAATGCAGGGCATGTCTTTGCCAAATCAACCGGCGTTATTCTCATGCAAACCACTAAGCACAACTCCTTCTC
This sequence comes from Ceratophysella granulata, assembly GCA_034694905.1. Lineage (NCBI taxonomy): Eukaryota > Metazoa > Arthropoda > Collembola > Poduromorpha > Hypogastruridae > Ceratophysella > Ceratophysella granulata. Next base: position 21,030 of record JAQFYU010000212.1, on the reverse strand, counting down.
GATGACAACGCGCGACTTTAAAATCCTCTCTAATCTTTTTTTTGAAGTCAATCTTGTTTCAGTGTGTCAGCGTGTGGGTGGGATGCTCACATTCACATACAGTAATGAATATTGTACAAGTTACACAAAATTCATTGTAATACGCCTTGTATGTTGTCTTGTCACCTACAATGAATTACTAGTTTCTAGTTTAGTATTACTATTTAAGTTTTACGGATGCCTTCTTTACATTTTAACTTGGTTTTTCAATATGTATCATATTGAATGTGCATCATAATTGAATGTCAGGTACGCGTCGACGACCCAAAATAAGTTTAAACTATTAGCCAAGAGCAAGGCTAGGCTATCTATATATAGGGACGCTGGCATACCTTGTTCAAAAGTGCGTGTTAGCAATGTTTGTTAGTGCAGTTAAATAATTCTTACTTCTCTTTCCGTAGAGTTTCTGTGAATTATGCAAGTTAATAATATTTAATGGCAATTCTATTCTACGGGATTATTAATTATTTGGTCTATTTAAAGAGATATCTGGAACATAGCATGACAATCTCATACCAACTCATAATGTTACACGCTTTGGCCTTGACCTGCGGCGCTGACCCTGCCCGCAGCTCTTGAGTTCTGCACCCGCTTCCGAAATGGAATGGTAAAAAAACTGAGCTTTATGTCACAGTTCATACTTAAATTTAGCTAATAAAGTAGTGGTATTTGGATATATTCATCTTTAAAAACTAATACTTTGAATCAATTAAGTCCTAATGGATACGACAGCGAATATTATTTATAACTTACACGAAGATTCGGAAAGATATAGCTGTGTTTTTGGGCGGCATTTCACGATTGATTGCTTACTGTTTAAAATTACAACCGATGTTAAATGCTAATTACTAGTAGTAAACCAAACTCAAACAAGAATGAGTTCAAACCAGGGCAAACTGAATAAAGAGATGAGAGGAGCAGTAGAGAAGCTATACTCAGGGATTTGGATGTGAAAATACCGTCATTGGTTGATTTGGCAAAGACACGCCTTGCATTGAAAATTGAACGTAGGTTCTGGAAATATATTCTACCCGGACTATTACGAGGTCTTATTCTCTCTTACTTAAGTCTCTCTTATTCGGATTCTGGCTTGCTCTTTCGCCTAAGTAAGAACTAACTAAAATAAAAGAAGCTCTGAACTATGGGCCTTCAGCTCATAGCTCGCTAGAACCAAAGACTTTAGATCGATTCATTTTAATCCATTTTTCTGAGATCTGGACCTTCAGTCAACAATTCTGAACAATAAAGCCAAACACTAAAATGAATCCAAAGTCCTCCGGTCTTGATAGTCCAAGTTTATTAGCATTCTGAAGATAATTGCCTAGGTCCGAACAGCCGTAAGCAATATTGTCTCATCTGGTCCTTCAAGCCGTCCTATCGTTCGGGATGAGACGGTTTTTGACGACGAAATGAACCTGTGACCTATGGACATCATCAGTCTACTATTCTCCGCTGACCTAGCGAAGTGAAAATTTCAAGAAGCAGAACCGGTATGTCTTTTTCAAAATTACATTGACCACAGAAACCATGAAACTCATGATCTACTCCAAACACTTAGAATTCAAGGTTTTCGAACAAACTTTAAATCAAAAATCAAAGTAAAAAAATCAGACTTAGCTTTTCCTTACACTGTAACGCCCTTCTCTCTCAAAATTTTAAATTACATCTGGATGGTACTAAAACATGTTGAGCCTTAGGCTCACATTTTCTTTTTGATGGACTGTGAAACAGATTTTGATTTTGATTTAATGAAAGAAGCCAATGAACTCCTTATTTTACTCAACTCATACATAAATCTGGTTTCAGAACATCCAATAATAGAAATCAGAGTCTATCTTCAAAACTACTTAAATCATTTTCGAAATCAACTAATTGATTGGCTAACCAAATGTCAGCCCTCTGGCCAAACTAATCAAAAGTTCAAGAAACCCAAGCCTTAGATTTTTAGACATCAATTCATGGAAACCAGATAACTTTCAAATTCTCTATTAAAACTCTCAACATGAATGAGCTCATTGAAGACTACCCTTTTCTAAATGATGAAACTCAGAAGTTTCTCTATCTACTTGACCTCTGTGTGGAATTAACAAAAACCCACCCAATACCCTCAATCCGACACAAATTACAAAAGAATTTTTACAAACTGCGTTTGATCAGATTGAAAGACTATCCATACTATCAAGAACAGTGCATAGCCATTTTAAACCAACTGAGTGATTAAACTTTCACTTTGTTTTCAGAAATACGTTCATAACAAAAAATCAATACAGCCTTTTGTTCCATTCAAATTTCATATTCTCACAATGGATGAGATAATTGAATACTATCTATCCGTCAACGCTGACAGTGAAAAATCTCTTCAATTACTTGATATTTGTGGTGAATTAATTAAATCACACACAGTTGCTGCAATTCGACATAAGTTAAGGAAAAATCTTAATAAATTACGTCTTACCATAGTAAAACACTTCCCTAAAGACACAGAACAGCTCATGGCCATAGCAAGCCAGCAAAATAGTTAAGACGGCAGATACCAATCAATGCTAAATCAATCAAACTCATCTCATAACGTAAATTGTTTTCATTACCTGTATGACTTTAATCAGTTGTCTTTTAAAATGGATCATAAAATTGCAGCCCTCGCAGCTGAAATATTGGAATTACTAAATGAATACTGTTCTCTAGTAGCAGCTTATGCTGATGATGAGGTTCGGAAGTATTATGAGATGGATCTTGCAATTTTTCGAAAGCAGATCATTAGTAAATTCAATGAACATACAAAACTTCAGCAAAGCCTAAATCCCATTCAAAAACAAGTTCAAAATTTCATTTTCGTATTTTATTTTCGAATTTGAAGAAGGTAGAGGAATGAACTTGAAACCTTGAAATTGGCAAATGAGTTAACAACTGCCAAAATCTCGACAGAAGCAGGTTTTCCCCACCTGTTAAATTCTTAGAGCATTCAACTCCTCCAAACCTACCCTAATCTGGCCCAGCTTGGATTTAGACAACACCGCCAGTAACTCAGTCCCTGACCATGAACCTTCATCCTGGTTCTCCTTGACTCTGACATTCAAAACGTCAGTCAGAGCAAAAAACTCCCATATCAATTGCTTAATCACACATCCTGTGTGAAAAACAACTTGACTTTCAAATCCCCTCTCCTTGACTTGACCGCTAACACTTTGCTGGGATAGGTTGAAGCGATGACTTTCAAAAGTCCGCTTCACCAGCCTTAACATAAGATAATAGAATATTATATTAATTAGACAAGCGTCATGCTGTTCTCCCTTCGCTAGGTGACTTCATCTCGCGAATATGCATTTTAAAATAGAGATGAACGATTGTTAGAGACCATCCGTCCGGGATGACGTTAAACTACCACATGGGGACAGCAACGAGAACGCCGAATCCCAATTTTTACAGAATGTCATGAAACAGATTACTGATGGGCGAAAGCTGAAAAGTCAAATGACGAAAACAAACGTAGACACAACTAATGAAGATAGAGGTCATGCAGGAATTAATCAAAATTTTAATTTCAACCTAAAGTAGAGAACAAGGCACAAAAGAAAGGAAGATTCCAGAAGTAATCAAATGGATGAACGCAGACAGAATAAATGAAACCAATGAAATAATCCTCCTTGAGTTGAACTATTCTTAAAAAGTATGTGAAGAATGGTTCAAAATTAAACCAAAGATGGCGATTTCAAGCATGAAAGTCAATTACAAGTAAAATCAAGAAACAGAAAGTATAGTTTAGCAGAACCCGCGTTCTGATCGAGGGCGAAATAAGCAAATAACTTAAGTCGAAAAGTTGGAAACTAGTCCCAAGTTTCAACAAATAATGGAAATGTCTTCGAGATGGACCAGATGTTGAATTATTACCCCCAGAGAGGGAGGGCGCCTTGAGCTAGCAATGATGAATTCCCAGGAAAGGGACGGCGCCTTAGCGCTTAAAGATGTTGAATTGAGTTCCCAGAGAGGAACAGCGCTGGGCGCTATAAATAAGAACGTGGCCCTAAAGAATCGCAAACGATGAGGAAGCGTGGAAAAGCCTCGCTATACCCGCTTCTATCTCTAAGAGCGAACCTGAAAAGGCAGAAACCCAGTCTCGGAAAGACTAAGACTTCTAGAGGAAGCAAAAACCCTAACAAAAGACCAAAATCACAATGGCACCGAACCTTTGGATGAAACAACCGTCATTAAATAAAACGAGAATAAAGAGATTCATCCGAATTTTGAAATTGCTTTCTCACCGACCTGAATCAGAAGGATAAGAGGTGAAACACTAGGCAATAGTTCAGAGGACAGGACCACCGTCAGTTCGACGGAAAGTGCTGGAGTTTGATTCTTCAGTGACCTGGAAAACCTCGATTGCCTTCAGGGCAGGTATGATGACAAACAAGGAAGAAACAAGATGTTTAATAAATGAGAAAGAATGAATGATAAAAGAATACATGGAAAATACGGGGATAATTTAGACCTAACTACTTCTCGAAAATTTCAAATAACAATTAGAAGAGCTTCCCAAACCTTACCTATAATCCAATTGCACCGTAAAACGGTGTACACCGGTTAAATGGACCCTGTTAGCGTACGTCATGAATACACTAACAGAGAATGCAGTGCAAATGGTTTACCGAGAGTTGGAGAACTTATTAGTCCTCAGATGACCATGACAAAAAGATAAAATGAAAATTCAATTTTACAACTTTTCAAAAAATTGATCACAGCTAAACCTATCAGTACAACTCAATGACGTTTTCACACACGAAAGAAAACATTATTATCTCACTCAGGAGAAAAACTCAGCTTCTACTTACGGTGGGAAGTCGGTCAAAATTCCAAATGGAAGACAAATAAACGAAAAATATTCAAATGTCCAAAAACTTCTCCTGGCCGAACCTATCAGTACAACTCAATGATGTTTTAGCACAAGAAAGATAACAATGATATCTCACTCAGGAGAAAACTCAGCTGCTATTCAGTGTGGGAAGTGGGTCAAATCAAACAGACAATTGACCGCTTTTAAACGATTAAATGTAACGTAACCCGAAAATTCAACAATTACAATTTTAGATGCATAAATATCACGTATCTCCGAAAACCTGAACATAAAAGATTTAAAAAAATTAAAATGTTGTAAACTTTTATCACAAATATAGGGGACTTCGTGCGAATTTTTTCGTAAAATTTGGTGGTAATGCTGTGCGTTAAGCTTCTAACAATCAATCATGGAAAAATTTAGAAAAAAATCTTGATCGCTATTTAAATTATGACCCTTTTAATTACGTTAAAAATTATAACCCTAAAATGATAAAAATAATAATATTTGATAATGCAGTTTCCGGTGATTTTAATTTCAATTATTGAAAACCTAATATGAATATTTTTGAAAAATTCATAAACAATATACCTCAAAATCACAGTTTTGAAACATATTTTCACCAATACCATTTTCGGTCACTTTGACCCCAATTAAATAATACTGAGTATGAACATTTTCGAAAAATTCTAACGATATCCTGTTCATTAATCTTTAAACTACCAATTATCAAAAATTTAGAAATAATCATTCATCGCTACTTGATTCGGATTCGGTCACTTTGACAGCAAATAACTGAGAAACAAACTTTGAAATACAGATTCAAGTGCCTCCCTAGTTAATAACTCAGACGAACTACGGCTGGCTTAGCTTGTGAGAAAGAAACTTCCACGACAAAAATCATGACTATACAAAGATCAACCTACGAAAGACATCCTTGACAGGACAATGACCCAAACTCTATTTTTAAAAAATAGCATCTTCGAATGGAAGGTAAATTTAAACCCAAACTTCATAGGCCTAAACGAAGCTTGAGTCTCAATTTGATATCCAAAAGTATCTTTTAGGTAGGGTAAGGCTAAACTATTTGTACAAACGTAGGTGACGATTAGTTAACATAGTAACATAAAATAAAACTAAGAAGGACAATTAAAATAGAATATGAATGAATAAAATAACATTAGTGAATGAAGGAAGCCGGTGATAGAAAATAGGTTTTATATAATAAGAATTATATTTGAATATATATCTAAATAATATTAGTGTATTTGTGGAAAAAGGAAATTAATGCAAAACATTTGCACATAAGTAAAGGTAATTTAAATTAGCTCGTTACAAAAGTAGGTAAAGTTTGAATTTAGGTGACGCTAAAATGTCACATTTCTAAGTAATTTTATCAATAACTTAAAAATCGAAATCAAATAAAACTACCTAGTTGGAATGCATGTAGGTATATATAAGAGTAAATTAGAAATAAGGGAATTTGAGTAAATTGGCTAAAAAAATCAGAGAGGTAAAGCAACAAACGAAGATACAAAGCACTAGAATTTAAATGAAAATAGCTATAACTTAAGAACGAATGAAATTAGTATACGATTTAGTCTTACAAAGTGAACGAAGCAAATTTAATTAACGAGAGATGTTAGGCCTAGAAATTAAAAAGAACTCGGTTAAATATGTTTAGCCAACAAAAGAATGCGGAATGGATGACTGGGAACCCTGAAAAAGTGAATAATAAAGAATGATTAACGAGGAAGTATAGACATACTAAGTGTAACTAAGTTGAAATAGATACACCCGTGTGATGATTTAGAATAAGCAATAAATACTAGGAAGTTGTATGTATGCTAACTAGAAAGAACCTGTTAACTAAAATGTATGTCACTCTTTAAGGACTTAAACTTAGTATAAATGGATGAGTGTATGTCAGTATGTCTTAGATAATTCTAGTTATAATATTAATCAAATAAATAATAGAATAGAAAAAAGAAAATAGGTAATTAGACTTGTATTGAGTATAGCAGTAAACTAGGAATAAAGTAAATTACTATACTAATTAAGTTTGAAGTTGCTGAACCATCTGGAACAGAAGACATGCTGAGGATTTGGAAAATTCCATGGAGCTGACCTGATGACCTGTTCCCCCTACCCTTGACCCTGGCACTCAGAAGCCATGGTCCAAAGTACTAACTTTGTATTTGTCATCTGAGTCCTGTGGTCCCATTAAAATGTCACCCTCAACCTCAAGATACTGACAAATGGCACCCAGAGGGACTGAGGATGAGATGGGAACTCAACCCTAACCCTCATAACCCTGTGTTCTGGTCACTTGTCCCAGAGCATCTCCTTTAACGAAAGTAAGAGTTGGTATCTCACTGATACTGATGTACAGCTCAGTGGCTGACCCAACAGGCCATATGCTACAGGATTGAATCTTTCTGGCTAAACTCTTCGGTGAAGCTTGTTTCCTAAATTCAAGGCCACACAGCGAATCAAGCTTGGAGTGTGTTACATAACTTAAACGAGTTACGCATTGGAGATGGAGGCCCCAATGGTTATATAAAAACCACTACCATTCCCTATGTCTGTTAATTCAAGGCAAGTAGGTACACTTACGATACACTTACACTTGATCCATGCAAGCTACCAAAAAGTAGCCATGCAAGCAGACCTAAATCCCCTCTACAGCCCTCAAAAATTAGTAGTAAGAATCTGCTCTTGAGAGATACTTGAGCCCAAATCGGAAACTCTCAGGACCGACCCCCGAAATGGAAGTCAGTGCACTCCAGGCAGGAATTCTTGAGGAAACCCGGGCATTATACGAATGATGTGGTGCAATAAGTATCACCCTGGATCTTTACTCGGCTGGCGCCTACACACAGGCGACCTCCAGCTCCTTGCAAATTGACCTTCTCTACCCAGCGGAGCCGACACCGTTGGCTGGACCCACCACCACCGTTGGAGACATCAACCATATGGACGGACTGGGTTGACATAGAAACCCCGATCCATAGCGAAATTCGCTTGGGTCAACAAGCCCTGAACGAGTTTGCGGTTGGTCAACGAGCAAAAGCTCTCGAACTTGCTATGCGGTTCGAGATGGGTGAACCTTAAAGGCATCCATCACCCTGACCCCCCAACCCTCCCAACTAAACAAGAGTCCACCTACACCGGACTGACTAAAATATCTTAGTTCAACAGCCCCTTCTACACTTTTAATTGGTCAAGTAGCGACTATAACATTAATTGGTCAATCCGTGACCATCCAGTTCGAGAACCCTATCATTCTCCCTCCTCCAATGACCTCCATGCCTGGCTAGAGGTAGAGCCTCCCGATGTTGCTGCCCGCCACGTTGGACTGATCATCTGAAGATGGATTCATCATTGGTGACACCTAATTATATCTAATTTTATCTAAATTAAGGATGAGGTTAAAGGCTTTAGGTTAAACTAGTGTTATACACTAGTTTAACCTTCATCAATAAACTTATTCAAAAAATTGCAGCAGCTTTATTCAAACACTTAAGTTACGGAGACCTGTAAACTTATGCTAGAAGCATTAGTACTTTGTTACTCGATAGTTTTGAGGTCACTTAAAATATATTGACCCATAGCTATTCGATTTTTACAAAATCTGAAAAAAAGAGTGAGGGTGATGTGATAAAATGGATAAAGATGATTTGTACAAAGTCGTAGGAAAAGGCCATCATGCTTGGAGAAGCAGGTGAGAGAGCAGGTGAGAGGTGGAGAGCAGTCTAGCAAGTCTCTCAACCCTCTCTTTAGGCATAATATAATTCGCCTGAGGCAAAACCCACTTGCCAAAATCCAGTTCTGACTAGATTGGTAAGAAAGAGCAGAAGGTGAGGAACATGAACTCCAATAAGAGATACATAATCAGAGAGCGTCTCCTCTGGATAAAACCAAGAGGAATCCCTCTCTCGAGCTCTCTTTTACCCGGACTCTTACGAGGTCTTAATCTCTCTTACTTAATCTCTCTTATTCGGATTCTGGCTTGCTCTTTCGCCTAAGTAAGAACTAACTAAAATAAAAGAAGCTCTGAAAAATGGGCCTTCAGTTCGAAGACTTTAGATCGATTCATTTTAATCCATTTTTCTGAGATCTGGACCTTCAGTCAACAATTCTGAACAATAAAGCCAAACACTAAAATAAATCCAAAGTCCTCCTGTCTTGATAGTCCAAGTCTATTAGCATTCTGAAGATAATTGCCTAGGTCCGAACAGCCGTAAGCAATATCATCTCAATGACGTCATGACCCACAGCAGAAACATCAGGTGGACAGACAAGCGACTGGACAGCAAACACAAGGCCACGTGAAGCTAGAATGAACACAACAGTAAGAGGGCCAGTACAAGTCAGTAGAAATCAGGCGCACATAACTTGAAGGAAAAAAGTAGAGATAGAAAGCACGCAACTGGGATTACGTAACTGGAGGGTGGGACCAGGACCTTCTCTTTAATATGGCCGGGAGCCGTACCTCGGGACGACAGTTGAAAGAACGGATCCATCCAACACGAAGCAGAGAACATAGCAGCTCAAACCAGGATCTCGCGGCCCTGAGACCCTGGGAGGTCACTTCCTGTCCTTTTCCTTATCCCGTACCACCTCGTTCTCCTGATCCGTTAACCTAACTACGCGATTCAACAGCGTAAATAAAAGCCTACCCTTGTCGAGCTCGGAAGTTGTTATATTGAATAGCGAACCTAGATTCAAGATTGCCCGGTCTCCCAATAGTTTGATAGACTCTCAAAATCGATTTAGTGAAAAACAACTCAGGATAAGTCAGAGGTCAACGGGTGACCTGCAGCCCGACCTTTGTCATTGATGCCGAAATCCTTAGTTTTGCGCCGTTTATAGACCGCATAACTGTGATGGAAGAGGCGCCGACAGAAGACAGTCGACGTCGTAGTCTATGTATATTATGTACTTATGGTCGTTGTCTTGTATATTGTAGTTAGTCTGGGTGTGGAGTTGAGGATGCTAACATCTAGTCCTCTCTCTCACCTAGTCTCCTCGAGCTCGAGCCAAATTGGCTAATAAATATGTATATATATAATATATATAACGCCGAATCAGACCAATTTCTGTCGTTTCCCAATTTTAAAAATTTAATGTTGTCTTACACAAAGGTCCCACAAGCCTGCCCCGTCAAATCTTGAATTGAGTCACGCTATTAACCTTCTTTCCTTAAGCATTTAATCTCTCGACATGAAACTTACAGACAATAAGGATTTAGTTTATCTGTCCATCTTTCTCTTTTCAATCCTTTGGTATACAATCCTCGTTATTGTTTTTTTCTTTTAATACCCAAGACGGCGACAGACTCACACACGCAATTCCGACTGAGATGAACCAATTTGCAGAGATTCATCTCAGTTAACTTTGGGGAAGGGCATTACACGAGAATATAAAGAGGGAATGCCCTTCTCCAAGGTTAGGTTCCGAAACTGGTCAAAACCAAATACGCTGATAGATTCATACAGATTCTCAGTAGAGCCAGCTTTGATGGAGCGTTCTGAGTTCTGATTTGCTGCGGGGATCAGACGCTGGGATTCGCGAGTCTAGCTTCAAGATATATTATCTTGGGCCGAACTGCGGATCGAGGCTCTTAGCTTTTCAGCCTTTCCTAACGGCAGAACTCCATTCTGCTCCTGATCCTGATCTATCGAAGTATTAGAATAATTACTACTGAGCCTAACACAACCCAAAGTGAATTAAGTCTGCAAATCGTTAAAAAAACATAATATCGCATAAACTGGTCCTTTCGGCGACGATCGAAACCTGTACCTATCCGGAGTACAACTGCCAGTCATCGAACAATCTCCTGGAGGAGATCAGTAAGTGCAAAATAAAATTCGAAAAGAGCAATAAAAAGCATGATTTAACAAATACGCTTCATCCTTTCTGCCTCTTTTCTTTCCTATTTTAAAAATCATGGGACGACTTCAAAATCTGACAAGTAAGTAATTAAAAATGGACTATAAATTCTCGAAAAATTCTTCAAAGATTTCATTTTCAAAAGACCTCCTTTCACTCATAAAAACTCTAAATAAATTCCAAAAACGAAGTTTAAATCTTAAGATAGCTGTATCAAAATTTTCCAACAATGTCTTCTCCACCACTAATCCACATAATGGTATTAAAAACCATTTACTTAGAAAAATCAGTTTCTTAAAGCGGGTTCTCTGACAGCCTGTGGCAGCAAAGTGGCCTTAGCCAAAATCCTACCAGTTTTTCAGTTTTCATCAGCATCATGGGCGATTTTGACTTCACAGTGCTCCATTCTCTTCTCCAAATGGACACCCCTACATACTTATACATTCAAGAAATATGAAGTTAGTTATAAAAAAGTTCTCCCTGTTCTGACAACAAATTTAACTGACTTTCTACTTTCCTTTTGCACCTGCAGGCTGGGCTACAAATTAATCTTCCCGAATTCATTTTCTTCCAGACCATGGAGACCATGACGGTCCGTTTCCTACTCCTGCTCGGATGAGTATGAACATGCCATTCGGGTGGAAGAAACACATGACGATGCTGACGGAGGACAAATCAAACCCATCTACACCATGGGAGTACTGAAAACACGACCTGAAAATTGTGCTTACTCTTTGGATCAATCATGGCTCCTTGCCATTAGTTTTTGGAGCAATGTCGTTGACTCGAAATCTTTTGAAGCTTTCAAATGCAGCAGAGAGACAGAGACATGGACCCTTCAACCGCATCGTGATGCTCCAGTCGAATGAGTAATTACCCGAATCAATTCTCGACTTTCACCAGCAGCATGCGCATATATGGCACAGTACAAACGCAGTCCCGCCCGAGATGCACTCACCACTGTCAACAACTCTGTGTCCCGTACTAACAACCGGATTGCATTGAACAACACTCTTCTTCTCGCTCCACGTCAATGGACACAAACAAATGTCAATTATCAGATCAAACAAATCGACATCACAGACGACACTTTCTCCAGTGCGCGCATGCTGATCTATCTTCAATGGACACTCATTGCACATTCGATGGGTTGCACTGCTATCAGGGCAATCATACCATTGTATGGAATATCCCCTGACCCGACCGTTCTTGTACTTTTAAAAACACGAAGCTATCAATTGTTTCCTGAGTCCTGATAATTTGTCCATCTTTAGCTTCGTCAGTGTCCGATTATGCTCGAGCTGCCACTGATGATTGCGGCGCCAACCTCGGAGTCGTTCGCTCCATTGTTGATTACGTGGATGCTCCAAATTCAACCACCGACCTGCATTTCAACACAAATGCATCATTTCGCGTTGACATTGAAGACCTCAGTTTTTGCAACTCTATCACGTCGGTTCCTGTGGAATCTTCCCGACTAAAGTTAAAATGGACAACCGCCACTTCCACGAATACAGACGAATCAATCCAGATTCAGAGGGCATTGACCCCGGACTACTCAGATCTAGCAGTAACCACCGCTTTTCACCTAATTCGCGTCACACTGAATTCGATACTGAGGAAACTGACTTTATACCTGCAGTACCCAGACCGCTCCCGAAGGGACATATTCGACACCAACGGACTCTGTCTCATGATTTGCCATCTATGACCCACAACAAGGACAATTTAAACTGGCGTAACATACCCAAAAAATACTTTCCTCTTAAGATACTCTTTTTCCTTCCCATTTCCAAAATCCATGCAGCAATAAGTATTTAGTTAAGAGATCCTACCGTAGAACATTTTATAAACCTAGTACATTTAAGCTTGGGTTCTTTTATTTTAGGGCGATGGGCTTCCTCTTTTGGTCTTAGTTTTGCTTGTGCAAACCACGACGGCTGTCGTGATCACTACCGATGATGAAACGCTGGCCAACCTTCTCTCCACCGAACTTGTACCCGGGCCCGATTTGACCGTCAACCTTCACGCGGACATCGTCGTCTATCGTCCCACCCCATCACCAATTTTGACCAGCTGTCCAACTGGACTCTCGGTATTCTCTGGAACCTACCCGTAGACCCGAACAACTGCACATACGGAGTTGAACCCACCAACCTGGTGACAACCACTATCCGCACCTCTAACTTGTTGGGTCCGAGGGCACCAGGATATGAATGCTGGGGCGTTCGCCACTATGAGGCCAAGACATTCTGCTTCTTAGGTCATCAAGCCCGGGAGTATAGAGAAATTCCGTTCACGCTGAACAACACCCAATGCAAACGACTCGTAGCTCAAATGGTCGACTTTGAGGGTCATCCATTCAAGCAAATTCACCCAGACTATTATGCGACGACGGGGCTGAAAACTACCGCTACTTACTCCTGGCCACATACAACCTATTTCAACCATCTACAATTACAATATCCGACACGTCAATGTGACTGTCTTGGACGAGGATCATTCGACGGTGACGGTTTCAGAAACGAACTTCCAAAAGCTTTGCGACTTTTCAACCGTATACTGCGACACGGGAGCGCGGAAAGGTGTGGTCGTTTGGGGTGACCGCTTCGGGTTTGGAGGGACGGTGGCATGCCAGAAGCGTGAGTACGGTCACCAAAGCTGCCTTCTCGAAAAGGACGATGCCCAGAAGCCAACATAGCCATAAGTTCTTTCTTTAGTCCGTATCGATGCGGACATAGGATTGGTTTTGCTCGTTTGGTTCTTACAAACAATTCTTATAACGATGATTTGTTGTCTTTGTCTTCTGAAAAAACGAATTTGCGAATCTCTCACTCGAACCCACTTCAACTGAGTTCTTGTAAACAGATCACGGATGTGATTGAAAAGGCGAGCACTCCGGGATCGTGGTTAAACAGGAGTCCATAAAAAGACTCCTGTGACCACAACTCGCGGCCTTCCATCATCTTCACTCCAACACCTGGGAGTAAGAGGCAGCCACATTTCTTAATCTTTCACCTGTCTTTAGAGTTCTCAGTCTAAATACAATTACCCTATTCGATCTAACTTGCACTTGCAGTGCTCACTCTGTAAGTCCACAAAACGATCCACGAATATACGTCACAGCCGTAAGAGTATTTGCTCTAATTCGGCCTCCCTCAAGCCCGTATATATTCTTGGTTTAAGTCTGCATATGGATAGGGAAACAACCTACCTTAACAGCGTATAAAACAAGTAACCAATTGTATTAAGATCATCTAGTATTGTTCTCAATAAAAATACAGATCGAACCTCCCAAAACCAAGGAAACAGAATCGTATACTACATAAATCATAAGCTAATAGCAGCCTAATACAAGGCTTATAAATCGTACCAAAAGCCTGGGACAATAAAAAAGTTTCACCACTTCTCGAACTGTTTGCATCTTCTTCTTTACACAAGCTCGTCAAAGCTCATCCGCGTATCCTTATGTGAGGGATAGAGTGAATACTACTTCTTCAGTTAGGTACCAAACGTGTTTTCAGGCAAGTTACGTCATGTAATATAACGAATTCTAAATACAGTTAATGCTTCAGGCAAGTGTCAATCCAGCAATTGAACCAATCGATCAGCTTGTGTTTCAAGTTTCGCTGATTCAACAGCATTATCATGAAATCTACTGAAGTTGAAACTTGAAACAAATAAATACGTCTGCCCAGTTGTTGCATAAATCCTCAGTGCCCGTTGTGGAATTTGTTCATTTAGAAAAATCAAAAGTAACCTTTACAGACTAATAAATATATAAAATATAGTGGCGGAACACTCTATTGACGCTAATTTGCCACCTTACAATGAGACGTAAAGTATGAAAATTCATGGCCTATTACATTTAAAGACTGAAGAGCAGGAACTCAATCAGCTTGCCTCTCAGTGTTTTAGCAAAAAACTCCGATCTGCTGCCTCGCCGGAATTTTTGCAAGCTCTTGGGAAGCATGGTTCCAAAGCTCCAGTTCTAGTTCGATTAAAATCAATGCAAGACAAAATCATTGTCTAGCAAATAGCCAAGAATCTTAAAAATTCACATCGACAGTACTCCATAGTCGACGATCTAACCAAAGAAGAAAGACGAAAACGAGCAACCCTCATCCCTGAGTTCAGGGACCAAAACGGCAACGGCAACAGAGTTTACTTGAAAGGAGCAGTCTTGTATGTGCATATTGTGAAAACCGACGACACGGAAAACCCGCGTCCAGGAATCTTTGATATAGCAGTAATTCAAGAAAGCTCGATCACAGCAAACCCTTCAGAACTACCGCTCGAAAATCCGGATATGCTGCCAGCCTCTTCAGCTCTTGCATCATATGTCGCCACCGCTACCGACACCATTAATGGACAAAGCTAGCGCAAAGCTAGAGAACACGTTTAGCAGTCCTTCCAAAAAACCAGCCTTACGCATAAAGAGCCGAGTTCCTTCTTGTAGTATATATGATACTACACAACATAGTATACAAGAAAGAGGATGAAGCGAAAGGACATGGAAAGGGAAGAATGCCAAAAGAGGATTACGCGTTCTCATGTGCGTAAGATGAGAGCGAATAAAACTCTGTGCAAAACTGAACTCTAGGTTCTTTCGCTCGTTCACTCTCAAACCTCAAACACTTCAAAAGTATACCAAATAGAAGAACCAGTTGACTCCCAAAAAAGATCTTCATTATTATTTAAGTAAGATCAAATCGTTAATATTTCGTACTTATTAACGTAAATACAACATCTGGTCCTTCTCACTTATGGGTGACCTTCGTGCACGCGAAGGGACGACGATTGAACCGTAAACTACCTATGGATATACAGTCCACCACACGCTCCATGAGTTCTAAGGTCTTCAAGACAGCGATCAAGACCTTGCAGTTACCCGGGTACCGAATGTATCGTTCGAGTTGACGGTTCGAAGTGAAATCTTCAAAATTGTACGCAAATTACAGACAATCATCAATCATCCAACACCAGCAGGTGCGAAGAATTACCATCAAAGCTGTATCATTGCGAAAGAACTATGTATTTGCCTTGTTGTAGGGCAGGGCTATGCATAGCATCTCGAACAACTACGCAGTTTCTCAGAGGACGAAAGGACATTCAAGTCTTCGAGGATATTCTACACCTGACATCATCCAATCCGTCGACTGACCAAATCACATATCAAGAACAACAATCATCAACAAAAAACCGGATTCTGGGACACGAAGAACATCCACCTCAAACCAGTTTTTTTTCTGTGTAATTTTATGTACTCTTTAGTTGAACATTTTAAGGTATGTGTACCTGTATCTATCGACTATACTTTTTGTGATACGCTATTATTGTGCTAGTGGCGCAACTTTTTGCTCACTTTTGGGGTGAAATTATTTTATGGTAAAATGTGATTGGGAATAACTACTTTTGGGGGAAATATGTAATGAGAGAACATGTTAATAATTTACTATGGTTAATTTACCATTACGTTGTACCGTGGCTGCTGGTGTCATTTCATTTGTGAATGAATATGAGCGTTACACATAACTATTTCTGATTACAAATCTGTTTATCCGTTATGTAAGTTACTGCACATTGATGTTCATATTCGGAGTACAATAAATTGTTTCTGGAAAAATATAAGCTAATTGAGGTAAACGTAGTCCTATTAGTTTACTACGTAAACTTGAAAAAAATGAGATAGGTATGTGATGAAATGGGCGCCGACATGGGCCAGTCGGCGTCGTAGTCGATGTATTGGATGAATACTTATGAAAGTTGTTATGCGTACTTTAGTTAGTCTGGGTGCGGAGGTGAGGTTGGCAACATCTATTCCTCTCTCTCGCCCATTCTCCTCAAGCTTGAGCCAAATTGGCAAATAAATAAATTCTTAATTGGCAAATTCCTTCGACCATCAACTGCATTAATACCCGGAAGCAAGAGCGAATAAAACTCTGTGCAAAACTGAACTCTGGGTTCTTTCGCTCGTTCAATCTCAAACCTCAAACACTTAAAAAGTATACCAAATAAAAGAACCAGTTGACTCCCAAAAAAGATCTTCATTATTATTTAAGTAAGATCAAATCGTTAATATTTCGTACTTAATAACGTAAATACAACACTTCCCTACCAGTTAATCAAGTGCACGAGCAAAACCAGATCCACGACAAATGGCTCGATCTGCTCAGAGTCCATTTTCCCATCGATGCGAAGGAATACGCTTGACAAATCATGGCGCAAGTAAATGGGTAGACTATCCTAAAAACATTAGAAACACACGGATGTATGTCATGTCAATAATTGGTAACTGTCACGTAGAATTTCCTCTCATCAAGAGAGATTTGCCAAATCAGACTCAGGCAACTAATGTGGAACGAGAAGCAACGGTAAATCCACCGAGTTGGTCATTGAACCATTCACGCCAACAAAGGAGATTTGCGAAAACAGGATTCGCAAATGAGAACTGCAACTCTCACGTCCCACCTCAACGTTTCACTTCTCAAGCCATCAACTTAGGAAATCAGCAGGATTGAGGTAGGATGAACGTTCAACTCGGTGAAGGAGGCCAACGAGAGCTCATAAAAAGGCTCTTGTCCTTTCCTATCGAGCCTGTTCGCTTTCCAACCTCTTCACTCCAAAACCTGATCATATAGCTTAAAATTGAACAGAAACTATGACACAAACTGGTTAATATTACTCTGGCCCCAGACGAAGGCGGAAAACATATGTTGAGATACTAATTGATATATACTTGTAAATTGTAAAATATAAATGGTATGTGCATCAGACGTGTTGAATGTAGGCCAACTCATATCACTTGTATAGCACACTAGTAGTTTTAAATTTCTCAAAAACTCAAATTGTGTGTGTTACAACTATTCCTAAAGCCCACGTTAGAAGTGGGCTGGAAAACCTACCGTATATAGCGAGCTGCAGAACGTGAAGCAAAAATCTTAGACAATCTTTAACTACAATAGGCTTTCAGTCTAAGGGTCGTAGATCCTAAGTCTTGGATAATAAATTAAGTTTGCCCTAGCCTTGCTTTGCTGTGTCATTCTATTATTGTCTGATAAACTTACTCGACCATAATCACTCATTTGCAAGTAAATTTACAGTTAACAACTAACATCAATATCTTAGCATTGAATAAATGGTAATACCTACTTTTAGGTTTCGAATGTACGAAAATGCTTTATATTCCTATGTTGTACATTACCTTCCGCATTAGTTTTTGTTGTACTACCTAAATGTATGTCTTTAACTTTGACGTCGATCGTTACCAATTATCCTGTTCAATTATTATTATTTTTAGGTCATACTCTGGATACAAGCATAAAAGGTGCTGTTAATATATGTATTAAAGGATTAGGAATTGTTGTAATGTAACGCGTTACGGTTTGACATGAGCTTTCTATTTACCCACTTGTGAAGTATTATTAAAAGAATTATTCAAATCCGAGCACTTTCACTTTTTCAAGACTTCCTGAACAGCATTTGACGGTATTCGGTGTTGATACCGGATATTTGAGGTAAAGCAACCGATCTCGGTATTTAAGCGGTTCCCACTTGTGACAAGTTTTTTTCACAAAATCCATCCAAATCCGAGCTCTTACACTTTTCCCAGATTTTTAAGCGCTGCCCTCTGATGAGCTAGCGCAACAAATCCCGGTGTTTCTTCGATACTATATCCACATGTGTCATGCTGTAAGTGTACGAAGTCTATCATAAAAAATTTGACGTTCTGTTGGGACATGTTTTGATCTAATTCTTTTTGTACCAATCGAAAGTTCAATCAATTCTAAAAACTAACAAAATTTTAAAGTTAATCTATCGGCTCGCTGTTCCGTTATAGAACTTTGTTAGTAGAAAACTGAAGGTAATCATGAAATTGATAAAACGACAGTAGCGGATCGACAAATATTTTTCCGACGGTATGATTGTTTGCCAGTTTATACCTACTTCGGTATTTTGATCAAGAACATTGTAAAACCAGGTAGAGCAGTGCACTTCTTCACTGGACGGTAGGTGCGGTACACAATTCACAATCATCCAGCTTCAGATCTGTGTACTGCGCTGCTCGCTCATTGAGTATGTTAATCTAAGTTCAATCCGTCTAATTCTGTTAAGTCTCTAAACTGCGAGTAAGTCGACCGCTCTTTGTCAATATACAAAGTTCGTCGTTCCAGAAGTTTGTACGCAAAGCGCCGTTTGTTCAGTGGAAGTCTGGAAAATCACACTGGGGTATATATTTTGGCTAGATGTACGTGGGTCATTCCAAAAGTTCGTGCGAAAGGCAGTTTCAAGCTGCGGCTGTGAGAAAGCATTATACAACTTTCATATTTGCAAGATTCATACGGATCATTCCAATATTTTGGGGGCACACATAATAACTTAACACATCTTAAGTACAGCCTGCTTTAGAAAAAGAACGACATCCATTGTCTATTTGTAATGAACAAAATTGTTTTGTCAAGGCTATTTTCTTTTCCGTAAATGCCCGAACGACAAATCTTTTTTGACAGCCTTCGTATTCATCTAAATTCGTGCTATTTTATACATCTGAGGGCTGACGTCAACCCTCATCATCATCACAGAAAGCATCAGAGGGTTGGATATCTGAGAGGGGATTTCAGGTAGCTCATACTTTGATAATTTAATGGACGGACAATCCTTAATAAATAGATTAAATTGTAAGCAGTAAAAAAATTATTATCGTACAAAATCGGTATAAATGGGGAAATTCCGCAAGCATCTGTTCCGGAACACGCCTTTGTGTTTGAGATGAAGAATCCAAATATTGGAAAGGGCTTTTCATTGGTAGATGATGATAAGCTGCGGTGACTGCTTCGCCCGAATAATTTGGTATTGCGAATAGACGCAGAGGAGGCAATAAATCTGCAAATCCATATTTATAAAAAAAACTATTGTCAATCAAAATTAACGAATAATTCTTGACGTTCCGGACTTTGCGGGAAACAGGCTATACTTGTAGAGTCGAATTCGTATCAGGAAAAACCGGGACAACCGGAAGTCGGCTAATGCCCATGCTAAATATTTATATTCGTATTAATATTAATGTTAATAGTTACGAGTTGCCATGTGTTATGTTAGATTAGGTTAGATTAGGTTAGGTTATGTTTGCCGAGACGCTGGAGACATTTTTTTGTGTCCCGCATTTTGATTTGGGGATTTTTGACTGGAACCGGCTATACTATATTGTATTGATAATATTTAGGTGTCATCGTATTTTGACTGGGGTGAATATGAATTTCGATTTAAGATCCTAGGGAGATGTTTGAATTTGCAATGGCCGAAATATACACATATGTACGCTTACATGATATGACATCCAGATCCACGAAATTAGCGTGACAAACACACTTTCCAGCTGCAAATTGAATATAAAAGGAGAGATGATATTACGTAACTAAGACAAAAAGTATTGCTTAATTTTTATGTACAGATTGCACGTACAAAAATATAGTATTTGAAGAGGAGAGACATTCCATAGTAGAACTGGTAGAAGATGATGAGAATCATCCAGCCCAACCAAGGCAGAATCATGCCTCGATTCTCAATCCGAATTCCTAAGAACATCAAGCAGCTGAAGAGGATAAGAGCGAGGAAGAACACAATGGCAAGCCCACCAGCTATTTGGGTTGCTAAATACAAAAATAATATATTAGAATATAATTTTCTTAAAATGGCATAATATCATGCAAATTGAAAACCAATCGCCTCCTTGAAACACGCTCATCACGGATGCACCTACATAGAATATAATATCTTAACCGTCACTTTGCTTTGCCCATATTAATCTGTCTATTTGCTGCAGGAAATTGTACTTTTGAATTTTCGGTTAATACTATCCTCATCGAATTTTGATTATATTTTATACAATTTACCACTAATGACGTGAATTAAAAATTTACATCTCATTATTTTAAGCCTCAAAATCTAAAGTTGAGATTTTCATGACAAGTTTGACTCACCATTTGGCACTACAGTACAGCTCAGCTTGCCCAAACTTTACAGGGGTCAAAAATAAAAGCTCGTAGAAATATTAAACTGTCAAATAAAAAATCTTGACAAGAATTTCGAGCTAAAAGTCTAAGCCGACTTTGCCCAAAACAGTGGAATATTGAAATACGTATATTGAATAGGTTTCCATTTATTGAGGCTGACGACTAAGTAGAATTGGTGAATAAAAACCTGCCTGACGGCAGCTTGCGACCAAAAGGATGTACGTAGAAGACGCACATGACGACGCACATGACGAC
>JAQFYU010000211.1:0-28462 GCA_034694905.1 Ceratophysella granulata | reverse complement strand
TTTAGCATAAATTAATTTTGTGAAAAAATGTCCGAAACGAAGATCCAATTAGTATTATTAAGATTGACGCATATCTTAGTTGACTTGAAAGGGCCGGCTCTGGGGCCGGCCCCTGATTTTAGAGACGGCTCTTGGGCCGGCTCGGCCCCGGCCTCGCATCTCAGGAATCACTACGGCTCCGGCCCCTTCGAAATGGGGGCCGACTGTTTTCGGCCCCGGATATGGCCCCGACCAAAAATGGGGCCGGCACTTAGCGACAAGGGCCGCTCCGGCCCCTTGAAATTGGGGGCCGTGCGATCCTCTAAAGTTAAGTACACGAATTCCTCACCTAATTTTTTTATAGACACAATTGAATAGGGACATGGACTAATAACGTGGCGACTTTGAAATTAGAAACGTAATCAGCGATGGGGCTCAATCACATCTCACATAGAGTTAGCATAGTGTGTGTGTGTAGAAAGGTAAAACACTTGGTAAATTTCGTCAGCTATTAGTCAGGAAATATTTCCCGTTATATCGTAGTTTTTTCGTTTGTACCTCTAGCGACTCCATTCAAACTTCGAACGCTGATTGATTCATCAACCTTTATTTCTGTTTCCTTCATTTATATTCGTGATCAATGATCATGAGTTCCAACATTAACTTAATTGAAGAATGAACATCGTATCCACGGAAGATGAAAGTGACATGAACGATGCGCTTCCATTTGTCACTGTTTTGTATGCGAAGCGAATGTGGTGAATTTAAGCAATTGCAGGTGTAGAGTTCATTCATAATGATAAACGTAACCATACATGGCACGGCGTTTGGCGTGAAGTATTTTGTATATTTGCTCTTTGCTCATTCAATAATTTTACATAATTGTAATTGTGTCTGAAAATGAAACCCTTTCTTGCACAGATCCAGACTTTTGGAAAGGTAAGGAAACGGAAAAGTACCGACTAAAAGTGGTCTGTCAGGGTCAGGAGCCAGGATAAGGATTATCGAGGATCAGTTCAGTGGTCAGTACAAAGGAAAAGGGATTGTGTGGAGCTTTAAATAGCCGAATGGTTACAGCAACTAATTGTTTCAATAGGTTGTCTCGTGGTGGGTTTGAATTCAACAGGCTGGAGCATGTTCCAACTAAAGTGCATTCCATGCAGGTCCAAGGTCCATACGTTTTAGAATTAGAGCCTGATTAAGACCAATGCCCGAAAAATTCCGGGTGGGTGGTGATGGTGACTCGTGATTGCATAATATGTGGCCTACCAAGCCCGAGCAGTAGGCCACACTGCAATCACTATATCCTTTGTGACGTTTGACCAGACCAAGTAAGTTCCTTAAGACAGTGATATGTAAAAATCGCTTCAAATCAAACGTAGCCTAAACAGTAAACACTCAGTATTGACATATTTTTAACCGGGTTCTATCTTCTATCCAATGCCATTCTTGCATTGTGTCCTGAAAGCACAGAAATGGCGAAGATGCAAAAGGAGGATTGTTACTCTCTATCTGTAATACTTATGTAGATGGGCATTCAATAGTATCATGTCGAATGGTAACTATCAAATCCGAAGCAAGGAAGCAATTAATTCATATTATATTCATGATTTCTAGTATTGAGCAATTTGTCATCCAAAATCTAAAATTCTGAAGTTGGCCTATAGTAGGTTTGACTCACGGTTTTTCCTGCATGTAGGAGGTTCTGAACTCCGAATCAGAAACGTAGACAACGGAGGCTACAACGGAGGCAACAGGCAACAATAGCCAACTAACTGACCTGAAATGAACCATCATAAAAAACTAATAATACTTGGAGCTCATCACGTTAGAGTACGTTGAAGTAAATTCCTGGCACATTCCAGAGCAATGTTTTACACGTATTATGAAGAATGAGCTCAAAGTTCAGTAGAAGTGTCATTCACTTTTATTTGGTGTTTGGTTGGTGTTTCTCAGGCTGACACAGGCTGACAGAAGAAGGGACATCGGGCATCGAGAATCGAGACGCATTTCAAACGAACTCAAGTCTGTTTCTATGTACTTAGTTCCATTATGATTACCATTACTTACAATGGTTCAGGGCAGGTACTTTCCATTATTTCCTTGCAGTTTTTTAACAACAACTTTTTAAGTGAAAAGTCAAAGCTTGACCGACCGGAATGGCGAGTGTCGTTCCATATACCCAAGTAAAGTACATATTTCTTCAGGGTGAGGAATTTGGTTCAAATTCAAATGTGAAGTGAACCAGTAAGTATTTCTACATACCTTCTTGTTTAGATCCCAAAATATCCAAAAATTCGTTCATTCACAAGAAGCCATTCATAATTCCTGTCCCAACTTGTCCCGCCACACACGTACACTTCGCAAATGAATGAATGACATGACATCAGTGCTCCTTCCTGAAGTAAGATTCCCATTAAGGACCTAATAATATCTGGAGTTTGGCGCCATATAATATGCGCCTGACTGCTCGAACATGAGGAAAGCTTGACGCAGTCGAGGAGGTGAAGGTGAACGTGAACCCTTTTCCCAGCATTATGGCAGGTGCCTCATATAAGAATTTAAAATTCCAATAATCTAGGAATTCCAAATGGGTTAATTTGAAGCTTATCCAGAAACAATAGCTAATGAAAGTTCATAAAATTCTGACCCATTGTCCTGAGGTTAAAATATGTTCAGAGATACTTCGTTTATTGACATTAAAGATTCAGAGACAAATAGTTAACCTTGACTAACCTGTTTGAATTGTGCTCGTAGAATGAATTATGAAGCAATTATTGAAAATCTTTATCGATAAATTAAATCTTCAAGCCGGAAGTATTTGTCCAAGTATTATTATTAGAGGTTCAAGTTTAAATCAAAATTGACATAATAGAACTTGGTGTTCTGTAAATGTCCAATTGTCGTGAAATTCTGTCCCACAATATTGCAGCACAAACTTTTTAGAGATCTAATACTGGTGCTGGGACAAAATCTAAATCTACCTACTACGGACGGACAGTAACGAACTTTTTATAAAAACTGAGACATGTGATGATGAAACAAACAAGCGTGATCTAACAGAAGAGGAATTCAAGCTATTCAATAACTTTCGTTCAGACTACCTGGCAGATCGCAGGCATATTACTTGGGCAAGTCGTTGTCTTCGGAAAGGATGCCACAATGAAATGCCACTTCATGATTTAGAGAAAGCAAAAGAGAGACGAACATGATCTCAGACACTACCGTAGGCGTGCAATCTTTCTTCTGTGTATTCTTCAATAGAGAACCATACTTTTTTGTTTTCATATTACTACTCCTTCAAGACCTTCCATTAAATAATTTCCTGGATATCCAGAGGCAGTAGACACAAGCAAACTGAATGACTTGACCTCACAACTTAAACACTTCGCCCTTAGCCTACTTTAAGAACACGTGAAGTAAACAGTTTCATAGTTTTCACAATTCGGTTCAATCAACCAAGGTATTCCAATCTTTACCTATTAATTTGGCCTACACCCTCGGGATGTGTAATTTCGTTCAAGTACGTATCAACAAAAAGAGTGACCTGGTCAGATTTCTGTTTCTTGCAATTGATCAAATAAACATAAGTCACATACAAACAGTTTTAGACCATGTATTAAATTTTGATGAGTGAGTGGGTGAGTGAGGTAGAGGAGGCTTATTTTCAAAATGAAAAAAATAAGAAGACTACAAACTACAACTTAAAGCAATTTTGCAGTTTCAATTCTTTGGAGCAGTTGAAGGAAAGATGAGGCCTGCGACAGGTGAAAATGTATACCGGTAGATTTGCCTCATTGGCCAGGCTTAGCAAAAACATCATTAATCTGAAGTGATCTCATTATCGACTGTTCTGACAGAATTAGCATGAGTATGAGTATGAGTCAAACAAACCTGGTCAAACGGACCAACAGAATGTGGATCAACTATCAACTCTACTCAATGAAGGGCAGGTTCTCTTTACCTCGTTCAATAAACCTTTCGCCCCCGCCTCGCAGATTCCAACATATTACATGTTGACACATCACACACTCAACACCATAGTCTAGTAGCATTCACAACATATTGTGCAAATGAGCAAATCATTCAAGCGGAAACCCTTAACTCTTAACGATCTCCCAAATTTCGTTGAGATCATTTCCGCGGTAGGCTTGTACTTTTCGGCCCTCCTGATGCTGGCAATTACATCATCGACGCTCCAGGTCAACGGCGCCTGTCGCCTGTCTGCCACAACAGTCGGCATAATTGGCAAATGACTATTCTTCCCTTCTTAAGTTAGACTAGACTAGACGAAGTGAAGGTATTAATGGTCAGCTTCAGGAATGCTCGCTCAGGTATAAAGCAAATACTTGATCTCTAATTTACATAGCATCTCATCTCCTTCTGTACATATTCCGATTTTTCCATTGTCTAAAATCGGACATCAGCATCAGCTCTGCATATTTTTAGATTTAGGAACTATTTTTACGCATTGCTAAATCTTAAATATCCTAAAACTGGTCAAATCAACAGAATTAACCGGGATAAATACGTCAGTCCGAAAGTATGCTTCACGTATGTCATTCATCATAGATGATTTAATAATTTCGACGTCTGACGTTCTCGATTTTAGATTGACATGATGAACCCTTTCTTTGTTTTTGTTATCTACTCATTCTCACGTTAACCACCTATTTAGTTATGGAATGGGTATTTCTAGTGCATTCCGATCCGGCCAAACCGGATAAGATAAAATATGCTGCTAAAGTGGCCTCGAAATCATTCAATTTCAATGCAATGTTCAACAGTGTTGATTATAAATTGCAATCCTTACAATTACAACTATTACTTACTACTTTGTTTTACTACCTGGAATTCACACGATATCTATCTAACGAATAGCATACACGGCACACGGCAAGTGCTCAAGTCTATTTTTAGAACTCCTGCAAATAGGTGCAAATGCTTAAGGTAGCTTACCTTGAAAACAAAACAAACTCAGGCCAAGTGTATGGAAGTCATAATCTTGTAAATACCAACAACGGACGAAGGTACCTTAATCGAAATGATACCCTAACATGACGCTTTAGCCAAGGCACATGTCCAATGGCATGTCACACAATTGACAAGTCCGGGGTAATTCCCAATCCGAATGGATGTACCAGAAATAGAAATGAAACGAAAGAATTGTAAATCCAGGGACTTCCTGAACTTGCGTTTCATATTTGCATGCAAAATTATCGTTGTTGTCACCTACACCTACCTCACCTCCAGTCACATCACAACCAAGTTCCCTGTCTTCGTTTCTTTTTTTATGTGCAGGTGAGCACAAATACCGGATGCGGATTCAAAACATTAAGTAGTTAAATCTTCAGATAAACCTGATTTCATGGTACAATACAATGATTTAGAGTTAGAAAGTTTGCCACAATTACGTAGTAGCTGTTCGTTCATACGGAATCCATTGATAGGCAAGTTCAACTAAGTTAAGTAGTTAGTCAAGCTCCAGGCATGTGTCATGTGTCGACAAGACTGCAGCTTCCTGGGACTGGAGTTTCATGGAACGCCAATTTAATAGAAACAGCTGTTGCGTGAGTGACGTGTTTTAAAAACATTTAGGATCATTAACTTTAAGGATCCGTTATTTCAATAACTCAAATGATATTCCAGTAGGTATGCCAAGTTAATGTGCTATAGTAGTGTAAATCGTAAATGCTACAAATAGATTCCAGAGAATGGATTTGCCCTTGTTGAATCATAATATGGGAGATCCCCATCAATCACCAATCCTCTGGATCACTTTGTTTGCTATTCGCATATCCTTTGAGGTCTATTTACGTTGTAGATTGTGGTTTTACCATATAATCTCAGCTCTATCTCCGCTCGATATCTGTAATCTCCTCGCGTGAAGGAGGCCAAGGGATGGATACTCCATATTCCATGAGAGAAGAAAGAGTGCAGTAAACCATGACCATGCTATAAAAGTGGATCACTGGAAACGATGACGTGCCACATGATTCATGACGTCCCTATGTAATGATGATGTCACGCACGCGAATTGCAGTGGGCTATAGGCTAGACACAGCTAGACACGAGACACAACAGGGTGCTGGGGCTGGGTGAATCATCGGTGTTCCCACATGACAGAGAGTTCTGAGTTCTTGATTCTCTATGTAAGTAGTTAGTTGTTCCGCTGCTGAGATTACTGACTGTACAGCACACGTTTAAGGAAATTCAGCTAAATATTGATATTTACTTTGGTTCCTTTTTTAAATTGAAGACAACTGACTACAGCAGACGATGATGCTTCGCATTCTACAATACCTTTGTCTCCTATGTTCTAACTTCTTCACAAACGCAACCTCTCAATTTACCATTGCTCCTTCATAATTTATTTACCTACTGAAATCTAGACTAACCTAACTTCGTAACTTAAACCGGGAACACTTGACCGGGTGGATTGAACCGAAGGGCCGGTTCGAAAAATTTCTAAGTCTTTTCCGGTAGGTTGGTTGGTAGAGAACCTTGTGACCTTTGACCTTTACGACAAAATGACTCAGACATAAGTTGTTGTATTCATCGAGATAAGCAACTTTTGTTTGAACAATTTTTTTGTAGAGTTCTTGATTCCTGAACAGACCTGTCATAGGTCGGTTCTAAGGTGACCAATTTAACACGACCTATGACCTGAACCAAACTCTCTACAGAAAAATTGTTCAAACAAAAGTTGCTTATCTTGATGAGCACAACAACTTTTGTTAGGGTCATTTGGTCTTTAAGGTCAAGGATCACAAGGTTCTCTACCAGCCTACCGAAAAAAGACTTAGAAATTTTTCGAACCTACCTTTTGGTCCAGTCCAATCCACCCCGGAGTCGGAGTTCTCCGCTCCCTAGTCTCTAACTAACCTGACCGGACATACTCAAAAGTTCTAAAGTTCATACAACAAACAATATTGATTTATTATCATCCAGATCCAACGCCGAACGCCGAATTGAAGAGTATTTAAAAGTGTACTTTAATGCAAGTGGAATGTGAAGTGAATAGGTATGCGTATGCAAAATTCAATAGGTTATCTCATCTGCGTCTGTCACCTAAGAAATCATAAGCTCAATTAAGATACGGTACAGGTCACAGGCAGGGTAGAGGAAGGTCAAGCTTTAAGCTAAGCTCTAACCATAATCAATAATCTGGTATAAGCCGCATCTACAGCAACTAATTAAGTCATAAGCCAGAAGCAGATGAAGGTCAAAGGCATTTACTTCACCGGTCACCGGTCTAAATATAGCTACAGCAGCAGCTACATACTACTACTACGGTATCTACATAAATACAAATACAGAGATATTTGTGCAAGTAGTTTACATTACAACTTACCAAGCTCGTCCCCATGACCCATCATAGCGAGGGCACGGAGCAGATCCGGGCTGATGACCGACGGAATTCCTTTCAATGGCATCGGGATCGGGACTCGGGACGGAACAATTTGTACTGCACGTTCAACTGAAACGGTAGAGGCGCTGTACTTTGGATTGAAGCGGTTGCTGACCCTCCTTGGCAGATAACACAGAACAGTCCAAAGGTATTGGTGATTATGTGGTCAGTAGTGCAGTTAACAATGAGTGTTGTCGTCCCGTCCGGCCTGAACAGCTGCCGTCTTTGTATGTAGAGATGGGTGTGCGTGTGTAGTGTCTAAGTAGGTAGTTGTGTTGAGAAATTCAAATCTCGTCTCCTGGAATCGGAAGAAAAGCGAGGGAAAGAGTGTACAGCCCGGGACAAGGAGTCAAGAACCTTCATCATCTTCCTACATGTGGATTCCGAACACGTTCTACACCGGCGAAGCTTACTCCACACATCATGTAACCCAGTAGGCAGGGCTGAGCTCATGGCAGAAGGAAATGGCAAGGCATGTTCCCTTTTCTCACTTTCCCTCATCGTCCAGCAGCAGCAGCAGCGGCACCGAAAAACCCTTCTGAGCTTCTTTCGACAAGACACACAGCGACATCGGCTAAGCTTCGTCTCTTCTGGCTTCTTCTGGCCGAAGACCTGCGCTGCACTTGACCACCGGCGGCGGTGCTGCTGCCATGTGATAGAACAGCATTATTAATAAAGTACATTGATAATAGGAGGAAATTGACTTCATCGTTCTTTCTTCTTGCTCCAGAAATTCGTATCAAGTTCAAGCAACCCCTTCTTGGCGTCCCTATTTTAGAAATCAAATCACCGCCCATTAATGAAGTTACCCTTCGTGTTCTTGCCTCGAAATCAGGACCGTACATCACTTATGGAACATAAACTCAAATTATTAGTCCTTTATTCGACCTATTATGCAGATCCGTCGAGAGCGAAAGTCGAAGCGAAGATCAAGCCATTAGTCTCATTAACAAGGAAAATTCATATACATCTGTGTATATTTAAATATAGAACCACCCAGAATGGGCAACTACTTCACAAAATCAGAAAACTTTAAATATAAAATGTTAAAACATGAATAATCATAGTCATAGAAATAGAATTCTAGAATGAACTTAATATTTTAAAACAATTTATTGTCCTAACAATCGCTGAAATTCAAAAATAGTCCAACTGGCGCATTCATGAATCTATGGAGCATTTATATTTAGTAAAATATGCCTTTTTAAATTAGTATTTATACAGATAGGAATTTAATTGCTAATCGGCTGTAGGACGATATTATTACACCCTTGGGATTGATTGTTCAGGGTTGATAGGATTTATGCCGAGTATTTGAAACATAGTGATGTACTACTTGTGTTTGCTTTAAATTTAATTCTTTCAAAAAACCGGCTGAAATTCTTTCAAAAGAGGTAATGCATTTAAGAGTGATCAATTAATATGATAAAGTAGTTTCGACTCTGCAAATACGTGGTTACTCAAACCTAATTTAAAATGTGGGTAAATTACTACGATTACGATTTACGATTATCAGGATCCCAAATAAAGTAATTCATAAGAAAAGAAACCCAATTGTTCGCTACATGCAATAAAATATTAGTGAGATGAGTGTAAATATGTACTTAAATAATACCAAACTAGAGTAAGTACACCGTTTCCAGATATTTCAATTTTATTAAAAATAGTATTTGATAATCTATTCTTACGAAGCAAGTAAAGCGTGCGAGAAAAGGGAATAAGGTGACTCTAATGGGTAAATAAAGCAATATTTGGAGCGAATTTGATAATTCCAGCATGAATTTTATCCTTTTTTCATAATTTCATAACATGAGCTCTTCTTTTCATTATCATTGTCGGGATTTGCAACTTGCAACACTGATTTTCCATATAGGCAAAATAATATGCCACATTTAGTTTAACTGGCTAATCATCACCATGGAATTTAAGTGACCAAAGCAGACACAAAACAAAATGAGTGTACCACGAGGCATGTTCAAATTCAAAGAGTCCACGGAGTTGCAAAACTCAGCACGAATCCTCTTTTTCTCGAATTAACCATTAGAATTATGTAGCGAGCAAGTCTATAAATTTTAGTAGTAAGTTGAGAAAAGTTTTAGAAAATGCATAAAAATCTGAAGTCATTAATTGAAAGAGAGCAACCTTGTGATTGTTCGAAAATTTAGATGTAGGAATAAAGATGTAGTGATTAATTAGGCAAGGCGCTACGGCCCTTGAGAGAACCAGCAAAGCCTTTTCCTAATTTGCGTAGCGTTGCCAGGCCATTCCCCCTGGCGTGCATCTCTACTGATAGGCTATTATTTGATATTTTTTTAAACTCATTCATTCTTCATATCCCCTTCAACCTCCAATCTCCAACTATTTTCATTTTCATTTCAAAATTCGGATCTTCATTTTCAAATTTTATAGTTTTTATCTTTCAAATTCTGGGGAGATGTCCGGGAGTGGGAACCCGTTGTCCTCTTCTCCAGTTCAGGAGAATCATTAGGAATCCGGTGAAGGGGACCTTTTTTTAAATTTTTTTGTAACCTTTTTTTTAACTCCAACCATCAAACCAAATCCGGTTCAAAATTTTATCATGTCAACTAAATTGGGATCATTCTGTAATACGTCTGCTTGGACTTCTGGTGAGTTCCGATCATGAATACAATACAAAATTAATCTTCTGAAATTAAATGAAAATTATGATTATTTTATTTTAAACGATGCAATTAAGATGATGAATAATGAATAATGAGAATGAAAGATCAACTGTTACTGTCTATGGCAGTGCTCGGCATTGACGTCGACGGTGAACCGACTGATGCGGCGGTGGCGGGTGGCGCTATCGGTCGGTCAGCGTCGAAGTCGACGCTCACCGAGGTCAAAGGTCAAGGAAGGGGCACTCGTTTCGAATTATTGGCGTTCGCCGCACGTATTTTCGCATGAAAACAATCACTGTCTTGTCTGTCTTGTGTCCGTATTAAGTAGCAAAAATACATGAAAGCAGTTTGGTTAAGTTTTCGCCCAATATTTTGATTGTGGGTTCGTAGGATTTTGACCAGTGTCAAACACAAGAACGTGGGTGGCCGCGTCACAATCGTTTTTTTCATCGGTTTCAGGATTCATGAAATATTTGCTTTCACTTGTCGCCTACTATTTCTGAAATGCCTCGGCAACATTTTGCTAGTACAAGTTTTTTTTAACTTGTACTTAGTCGCTTTCTAAAATGTAGTTTCGGCTGGGATAGGTATTATTGGTTGTCAGTTGGGATTATTCTAAAAAAGCTGAGGTGAGGAGATGGTAATAAACCTTTTCTGATATTTAATTTACTAAAATTCTATGCGGCTTTGGCATCACGTACACAAAAGTTATTTGTAGACAATGCTATGAATAGCTGGGTCGTTCGTAAGACATGGAGCCAGTTTGGTACCCCATGTTGACATGGGGTGATTTGGATAGATTTCATGACTTGGATAGATTTCAGTTAGTTATTAGTCGTGATTCGTGATTGGAAAGGAGTGTTGGAAAACTACCTGGGCTTTTAATCACTTAAACCTTCCAGTTCTTTTTTAAATATACATAGGAACTTGCAATGCAAGTTAATTTTCGTTAACTTAACTTGGACTTTGACTTGGAAGATAATCGCTTAAATTTTCTGAATGAAAAGGCAGAGCATAGAGGAATTTTGTTTTATGGAATAGCAATAAAGAGCTTGTGAAGCTTAAGTTCAGCCTACAATACTGTAATCCAGCTGAGGTAAACCCAGATCCATTGTTTGTCGCAAAGTAATAGGTACTTCTTAACTTTATCCCTTGTCAATTTAATTTTTATTACTGGTCTGGTCAAGTTAGGCAGTACCCAATTCTGGTCTCTAAAATGGATATTCTGATTCCCTATATTGTTGTATGGATGGATTATCTTGACATTGTACGTGTTTCGATCTTTTGTCCTTGAACTTAACGCAAAATGTAAATGTGGTTAAGCACGGGGTGATGTATATTGGGATCAATTGTGGAGTTAGATGTGGTTAATCTTCCAGTACTTACCTGACCCATGGCGACAGGCCACAGCAGGTGTGCATAGACTATGTTGGGAAGAATACAAAGGAACATATCATTCCTACTATCAATTACAAACATATTAACACATGGAAGTCAGAAGCCAGATGTGAGGAATCTCGTTCCTATGTAATATCCACGTAGCTAGCTAGTTGGTGGACTAAACAACAATTCAATGTGCATATGCGAAAATATGTGTATCCGGTCCCAAGGGTTGCTTGAGCCGTTAGACACACTGTGCTGGTTGTTGCGGCGTAAAGCTTAAAGATGTGAGATGAGAAGTGAGGAATTCCCAGAGATCAAATCCTCAGCTCCGTCATTCGTCATTTTCTTGGTTACTAGTACACGATTCCTTGCAACAGGGATTACATTAGAACGTACGTATGCATTATGATCCGTCTATTGTAGCAGGAATTTCGCATCTGAATTAAATCTCTCTCTGCTTCATTAGATTGGTCTTGCTTTTTGTGTCTCTTCTCCTTCTGCTCTCCTTGTGGATTGGAGTAGGTTGGAAGAGAATGAATGAATCTCTTGAGCGTTGACATTGAGTCTTTAGTAAAGGATTGTTGAGGTTTCTGAAGACGTTGTCTGTGCGTAAATGAGAATGGACACAGAGATCAGACGGTGACGACAGGTGAGTTAGGGCAGACAGATAGGAAAGAGTTTTTTTATTTTTTAGGAACCTTGTGAGTCACAGGGCGAGCATGCAAGTTGGGCCAGGCCAGGTAGCAAGTTATAATATGCCAGTAGGTACCCCAATTATTCTAGGAAGATGGAATATGTACATGAGCTTGGGCTGATATTGCCGGTAGTAAAAGAAATACAAGTATGAATACCCTAAATACATACTGCATACCACATACCAAGTTGCTTGGGGTTAAGAATTTCAGAAGAATCAATTCACGTGGGTAATTTGGGCAAAGGCGCCAAGACCGTGAGAAAAAAGGTTCAGCTCCATCTTTTTGAGACGAATGTGCTCAAGTCAAACGTTTTCGAAAACTATACTTTCCAGTCATATCTATTGTTTTCCAAAGGGTTGATTTACCACTTTTTAAGTGGAAAACGAAAAAATATGCCATATGCCATATTAATGTTATCTAAGCCTGTCATATTTTCTAATGGACACCTCATAAATCTACACGCTGTCACTGTCGTCGTGTTCTGCTTGCATGGTCAAGTAAGTAGAAGGTATTTATTTACACTGTAAGAAATGTTTTTACATGAACGTCGGTTGGGTCAAACATAAATAGAAGTAAATATGTAGTCTGAATAATGAATGAGATGACCTGAAGGTGAAGAAGTGCGTGTAAGCTGGAAGTTTCACATTGCACTGCACTTCCTCTGCCTCCATATCTGTCATATCAATAGCGGAGCATTACATTCCAGCAGTACTGCTCTGCAGTTTCCTAATATATTCATTAAAAGGAGTTGATTATGTCATGCCAATATTGCCAAACATTGTCTCGGTCAGTGTGTACATGGAAGTGAGGGCAAAGGCAGAGGACTATTATGATACAAGAACCATGGCCTAGGACGTACCTCACCAAAAACGCTTTCTGCCCAGACCACATTTGGGTTCCCACAATAGCGTGCCTTTCAATTACATCATTCTCGGTAAAAATGTGAATCACTTCACTTCCCCCATGAGCGACTCACTGACTCTTCGAACTCCCAGTAGCACGAAATCCAGCCTTGCCATGAAGTATGTAGGTTGAAGGTTGTAGAGCAGGCGAGTATTCGGAATAAACGGATTAGTTGTAAATTGACAGGCCTATCATACTATAATTCTGGTTTAGAAGTCGTCTCCCGTCGTGGAGAGTGCGGAGTGCGGGTGGATCCAGGTCCGGGAAAGCCGGAGCTAGGACTTTCTTTTCTAATTGTTATAGATAGTCTCTATAGGTGGCCTCCTCTATTCCGGTGATTCCGGTTGTTTGAGTTCTGTTTCTATCCCGTTGATTGGGTTTCGGAGAAGGATTTTATTTACCTCCTCCACCTCCAGCAGCACCAGCCTCATGTGTGGCGTGGGTGCGGAACCTTATTATTTATGAGATATGGGAAATGGGTGTGATGAGCCAGAAAGACTCTAAGTTCTTCCAGCATGAGGAAAGCTGCTCGAATTAAGACTATTTTCTTCTAATGAGCATCAGCATTAAGTTGAGAATTGATGCGTGAAAAGCGAAGAAAGTGGAGTAGAAAAGCAGGAAGGCGGCGTGTCATCCTCCGCTGTCTTCTGTGACCAGAAGAGCATCGAGCATCTCTGTCAGACCATGCGGTTGATCTGGAGAAGTGCTGCTGATCTCTGAGAGCGTCAAAGGTGCTGGAGCGAAGTGGCTAGCTTCTTGTGTGGAGTGATGATGACCCGTCTCACGTCATAGGCCGGTTACGGGGAAAATGAATGAATGAAGCGAGGAGTGATGTCATGGGGCTCGTGGATTGCTCCTCGACTACTCTTGAGGGAAAGACTCTCGCACTGGCTGAACGGACGAGGCTGGGCCGAAGGAGCTGCCCAAGTGCTGCAGCACGAGAGCCTTCTCCTCAGCACCACCAGCCTGCCAGTACTGATTCCTTTTTTTCACCTACGAGGATACGATGATAAGGATGTAGTAGTATCTCTGTTTCGGCGCGACCAAATTTTTGTCCAATGGGTTGGACTAGGCCAGACCAGCAGCCAAGCCAAAAGGTATATTGTTGTGACGTGGTGAGAGGAAGGCTTTCGTAGGGCTTACTAGAAATGGTCCCTAGCTTCCGTGGCAGGGCTAGGCAGCAGGAGAGCTGAGGAGCACAAAGTCAGAAGTACCTGGCCATAATCCACAGGTGACAAGAGTGAGAGGTCCGAGAAGAGAGCTGGGCGGGTGGGACATGATTTTCTTTTATTTGTTGGTTTCGGACAACAAAAGTTCATTTATAAAACCAGGGTCCTCCGTCCAGTTCGGAATTAGTAGCCTCTCAGCACTTACCGACAACTGTTGTCAATTTGTGAGTTGAAGCGAATTAGAAACAAATCCATTTGTACTCGTTCATTAGTCACTGTGGACAGTAGTGCTTCGTAGGACTCGAGCCCATAACCACATTTTCCTACTATTCTACTATCATCATATCACCTTTGACGTTTGAATTGTTTGTGACGTGATTGTACTAAACACTTCTGCCCAACAACTCGGTTACTCCAACCTAGTTAGTGACTATTAAAGAAATCAGAGGAGAGGGATTTCAATGTCCTCTCAGCCATCTCACTCCCAGCATCTCTCAGCAGCACCCAAGTCTCCTCCAGTCCCAGTTCTATTGTTCAAAACAGTTTGGAAAGTTCTGCGGTCCACAGTCTGGACCAGGGTAGTCGGTGAAAATAGAAACATAGTCATGTCCAGCCATTCCATGGAGCAAGTTTGCATTCATTGTCGGAAGTCCCTTAAAGTCCCACATCATCAGTGTCATAGTCTGAACAGTCACTGCTGTGCAAGGCCTGAGTCAAGTCCCGTCCTGGGTTCCACAGACGTCCCTTCTAGTGTCCCCACAAATCCCGCTGTCAATGTGACAAAGTGCCGGTTTTGTAATTCACACGCCAATTCACCACAAGTCAGGAGCTCTTCCAAGAAGAGTTCCACTTTCTCAGACGCCGGTTAGTTTTCTCCGCTTTTCTCTTTACTTTTCCAATTTCATTCACACCCTCTCTTCCTACATCTACTTACGTACATAAACATAGGTGCCTTTTTCGGCTTCTTTCCGTCGCATCGAACCGATTTTCATTCAAACACTTGTAATTTTCAATGGGATCCGAGTATCTGGAGGCATTCCACAAGATTTTCCTTGATTGAATGTTTAGAACAATAAGAGAAGGTTAGGTTTATGACTAATCCGGAATGCCATTGCCACATTGAATTGATATACATAGTAATTGTGATAAGGCATAAGGCAAGGTGGGCTAAACTACCTGTCTACACTATTTACCTGTCGTTGCGTTGATAATCAGAGAGGCACAACAGGTGTAAACGTAGTGGAGTACCATAACAGGATATACAGTGAGTTCAGAAGATGAGAGGTGTATGGATGCACTCGAGTGCAAAAAGCGTGAGAGGCACACGTTTAGTCACCACCAGATTAGCTTAGCCTAAAAGACTCTTTATCGTTCGCGGATCGTTTTTTTTTCTGCATAATATTCCCATCATCATTTACCTGTTGCAGCTTGTCATACTCTGTACATGAGTGGTAACGTTGATGAACTTTTGCATCTAATTATAATTGTCGTTTGGAGCAACAAGGTCTGCAATGAAATCTTTATAAAATGATATGTACTTGGTCCGAACGAATTTCTAATTTTCCAATTGTTTTTCAGGGTGGGGTAAATTCCTTCCACTTGTCATTTTTGGGATCTCACTCCTTTTACTACCAATTTCCACAATGTCGAATCCGGTACCAAGTCCGGCTGGAAGTTCGGGCGGCTCGGGTGATGGGAATCCGGGATCTCATCATCGCCATCATACCAAGAGTCACGAGAGAGAACAGAAATGGATTAATCCCTGTCGTATTCCGTCAGCCCTGCCCACCTTTGCCACAGACGGCCACGTCCAACCTCAGCCCGATGAAGATATCATTCATAACATCCGAGTCCAGGCCACCAAAGCTGAGTCTCAAGCTCTGGACTTCTTCAGAGACTTCGTAAGTCCAACTTATAGTACTTTTGAGTTATAGTCGTCTCAGGCATTGTCATTTCTGCATCCTGTCATGGAGGGTTTTCGATAGTACTTGAGAAACAAAGGGATTTCCCTTCCCCCTCATCAGGTTGGCGTGATTATGGAAAGACAATGTCTGGGTTTGTAGGGTGAAAGGACTCTCTCCCTCCATCTCATTAACACAACTGTCTGTCAACCATGTTTGCCAATTACATAGTCTTTCGTCTTGACACATGAGCCATGCATTTGTCACTTCAGGCAGTTTGGACTCAAGGCACATTCTATCTTTTTAGTCCTTGCTAGTTATTTCTGATTGTTTCAATTGATTGCAACATGACGACTAATGAATACTCATGTGGGTAAGGTACTCCTTCGTCTGTCCATCAATTGTTACCATTACGAAACGTTAGGTCCCAACTTGGAAGCGGAACGTTGGGTATATGACTGAGTCCGCTATTATTGGGGTATTCCAAAAGGCTATATTTACAAACATTTGTATTCCCATCACTTTCACCCTCAGCCAAACTACTATTTGCCTTCTTCACTCGAACTGTCAACGTTTCATTCATGGATATGCAGGGTTCAGTTCAGGTGTGGGACGAACGTAGTTGCGCGGAAAATCTTTTATTGACAGAACTAAAGTAAACAGGCCAGGCACTCGACCTTCCCATAATAAACCGGTTAGACGCGTGCCGGCTCCTCGTTCCCTATTCCAGCGTCTAGTACAGGCAAGGCATGGGAAGTGCGTGGGTCTATAAATAGAACCATCATCCTAATAAATAGCAGCCTAGTCATTGCACCAGATCATTGGGTGTCTCTGAATCACGACCACGAATCCCATGTGTTTCCTTATCTCCTTCTAACGTTCTATTAAGCCATAAATGGTCAATTGGGTGTCTAACTCTAACTGCATTGCATCTGGCTATTACTATGCCTTCCTCAACTTTCCCGACTGGCTGGGATGATGTCACTTGCTATTGAACCTACAATTCCATACTTGCCAATTCGCATCACTACCTGTTTACTCTTTATGAATGATCTTCCTCGAATGGTTTAGTTCCGATGGAAAACCATTGGAACTCTAACGTCATGAATGTCCGTATTCCGGTCCAAGTTTGAGTTGGAATTAAATTGACAATTTGACGTCAAATCGGAATTGAACTTGAAACGTTATTAGAATCAGAGCATAAACACTCGATTGTGAAGCGTGAGCGTAGTACGAACTGTCAGCTTTGGTAGACGAATCAATATTGGAATTTATGAATGAATCAGACGGTTCCGTTCGTTCCGTTCGTAGTGAATCAGTGCTGGAAGTTGGAGACAGGAAAGGAAGATAAGGGTCCATATGATTCTGGTTCACCCACATTCCCTCTTCGTCAGGTCGAAATACCTGGTTCGGAACTATTTGTTTTTCCTCCTCACTAAAGAGATACCGGAAGTCATCAAAGGGATTTTTTTGATGTTGATTGGATTTGGAATCGACTCAATTGAGGAATGACTAATGTGTGGATCTCTGAGATGAGAAGCAGATGGAGGTCTCTGTCAGGTCCATGCCCATCACTCTACTTCATAAATATCGGGCTGGGAAGATGGTGAAGGGCGGACGGAGAGTGTGAGGTCCAATTCCAATGACCAGTGGAGACTGGGCCGTTCGGAAGAAGTAGACAAAAAGAGGCGAAGTACATTATGTGCTTACCTGGCCTGACTTCAGAACCAACTCGATCCTTTTGTCATCGGAAAAGGTAGGAAGCATAAAAGAAGAGCCCTTTGCCACCTTGTCTTACGTTATTTTATTTTTTTGGTAAAGCATGAAATATTTTCTGGTCATTCCTCCTTCCCCCGACAATGATTACAGAGAATCTTTTGGTCCAAACGGAATCCAATTCTTCACCAACGAGAAACACAAGGGCCACAGTTTTTATCTGTAATTTTGGGAACAAGTGCCGCTGTTTTTCCTCTTCCTCTTTGACTTTTTGGAAAACTTGCGTTTCTCCACCTTTTCACCACACTCTCCGGCTTTCGGTCTTTTCTAAATCTTCAGAGAACACAATGGTCTGGGTCATCTCGGGTCCTTCCCAGGCTCGAGTGTACTTTACCTACGCCTTTGACTCCTTAATCAATCATAGACTTCTGGAACTTTGTACATAATTTCATTAAAAACGTTTCTAAATGTTTGAGTTACTCGGCGAACCCTTCAAGTTCACCCTTCTTGTAGAAAATATGGAACTTTAACATCACTACTCTTGAACTCGGAGGGATCTAACCACGTCCTCTATTTACTTACTTGTGGTTACCCTAATTTCGGCCAGGATCCTTGTTGAAAGGATTGAATATTGAACTTCTACATATACAAATGAACTTCAAATCCGGGATATTATCAATGTCAGCAGAAAGGAAGATGTTCGTTCCTTAGTTTCTGAATGGAGAATAGAAAGAATAGGAAAGAAGTCGAAGAATAGGTGCGGGTTGTATTCTTGTGGCATATTCCGCTGGACATTGCGTGAAATGCAGAGACAGGCGGAACTGAGGAACAATAGGATTCAAGAATGGAATTTATAAGGGTTGCGTATGAGTTTAGGTTTCTCTATTGTATTGCTCGAGTTCCAATCCGCATCCGTTTAGCTAATGGATACATCAACATAGGCAAAATAGTTCGCCCCTATGTCATGTCATGTCTTCGTTTTCAAGTATTACAGTAATTTGGACGATTTTACACCAAATTGAATTTATTATTAAACATCTTTAATTTGAATTTGAAGGAAACGGCCCAAAATTAAGCAAGCTCTGTTTCCTGGTTTATGTGGGTTACTGAGACATGAATGGGGAAGTGAAAAACCTCAAACGGAATGGTAGTAGTTTATTATTAGGATTGAGAACGACAACGACTAAATTCCCGGTGGCGGACAAGTAAGTGGCAACAAACTTGACGTTTTGTTCCATACCTTCTTGTAGACTGAGAAACTGAAAATTAGGGTTCAGCTTATTAGTTACCGTACATGGTATTTTGTTGAGTCAACATGTTCGACAGCATGTAACGTGTTCGTTGTTTCGGCTATTTACAGAAAACCTTAGTTTTTGTAAATGGGGAAGAGCCATTAATCTCATCCCTGTCCTTCAGGTGAAAGAAGGCGGAATGCTCTATGATACAAAGGGAAGGATGAAATGTTTCCTAAACTTTTCTGTTCGTTCCTTGATTTTTCGGTTTTACCTCCGAATATTAACTGACGAAGGAATTCAAAATCTGTGAGGAATGAGGATCCGCATGTGGCGAAGAAGTAGTGCCAAACGTCTTGTGTCGTTTTCGTTTTGACGCGTAGTAATTTAAGGCATAAGCAGAGGACCCACAACAAGCCAATAAGCTCCAAATCCCCATTGGAAATATTTTACCTGTTGTAATAAGGTAGACGCTGCTCATTGAAATCGTTTCA
This sequence comes from Ceratophysella granulata, assembly GCA_034694905.1. NCBI lineage: Eukaryota > Metazoa > Arthropoda > Collembola > Poduromorpha > Hypogastruridae > Ceratophysella > Ceratophysella granulata. The sequence goes on along the minus strand of JAQFYU010000211.1, from coordinate 8,937 downwards.
TTATTTCTGTGCATTCTTTCCTTTCTGCCGCCACTTTGCCTGGGTTTTTTTGTTTTGATGAGCTGAGCAGAAAAAGATGCCTTCTCCTCCAGGGTTCAAAGTTCGAGGAATGTAAGAGCAAAGGACCAGATCAGAATTACTCATCGGGTCGGGTAATACATAGGACTCGGTGAGGCGGGATTACGTAAATTGGGAGCGTAGGTGGGGACACGTTGTGTTGAGAGATGAACCATTCAATTGTCTTCTTCTTGGTCCACTAAATGCAGTCAAAGTTTTAATAAGTCTTTTTCTTTCATTCTCTCTAGTACAACGAAGCATTTGGAGGAGATCCAGCATCAGATCGGTATGAACGCTTTACGTATGACTTCCTGACGGACATCATGAAAGAGGTCAACGCTGGATACAGCGACGAGCGTCTAGCTACTCTTCAGGTACGTCTTTTCTCCGCTTGCTTTTTTCTATGTATGAGATCCAGCAGAAATCTAATAATAAGCCTGGTTGCCTTGAGCCAGTTTGTCGGTCAACGGTTCCTTCGATTACTTACGACTTATGAATTGGAAGTAATGAATATCCTCTGCCAAACCTGTGCACTGAGTCTGAGTCCTGATTCCTGTGCGTGGACGTATGGAATTCCTTCCCTCATCTCCTGCTTAATGACCAGTTAATTTGTTTACTTTCCCAACCTCCTTTCTCCTCTGGCCCATGCCTCATAATTGGATTTCCGCCGGGACTTAATATGAATAGCATTGTTCTGGTGCAGTTGTTGGGAGTATCTAGTAAGCACTTGGTGAAGACCAGGACTTTTCTCCCGCCCCCACCTAATTATGACTTTCTCTGCTTTCCTTTCCAGTTGGAAGATACGATCCGATTCCTGTATCAAGGTCTACAAAAGTTCGCAGTCGGATTGGAAGCCATTGTTTTGGATCAGGCTTGCTACGGCGGAAGCTTCTATCACCACTTCAATGAAGCCGAGTTCCAACTCAAATACGTAAGTGAACCTCTCACTTTCCAGTATTCCAGTAACCAATCTTAGTTATTCTTGGTTTTGGTCCCAAACCTAATGCAGGTTAAGTTCATCATGCCATGTTTCATCTATCATCTACCGACTCGTAAATAATATTGTACTCTGAAAACGAGTAGACTCACGGGAAACCCAGCACAGAGGGATGAGAATTCAATAGAAATAATTAATTGATCTGAACAGGAGCCCAAGGATTGGATCTTGGGTAGAGATTGTGGGGTAGTTGAGGGGGATGATGCCGCAATTGTGATAGCCCGTGTCTGATTGTCGTCACCCTAATTATCTGGTACAATAACCACCTGAACTCTGTACGAGCTCCAACTTTTTGACACGAAAAGTTGAGATGTGTGATAAGTTTTGTAGGAAGAACATTGCATACATTGTAAAAAATTGAGAAGGTTACTTACGCTCATCTCACCTCAATTGTCCATCCTACTCCTTCCAACCCTCATCCCTGATCTGATCATTTGGATATTGGTTCGAAAATTGAGCTTTCCGTAGTAAATAACAGGCATACACAGCAAGTGAGGCGGCACACTCAGTGGGATCCACTACAAGAACACATTTTTTGGCTCAATATCAATACTCAAACGTTGGGGTTGGCATTGTTCCATCTTTGAGCTAATTAGGCCTGTCAGGTAGTTATTCTCAATGATCTAAGTTAACCGTGGTCGCCACCTCTGCATCAGATGTAGTACCTAACGTACTTACTGAAAATCATATTAGCATAAATATCTCAGACACGTGAAATTCTCGTGTTTGTGTTAAAGCCGAGGGAAAATACCGATTGCATCCGCATTGTTGTTAATGAGGGCTTTCTTTTGCGGGGTCGAGATCAGTTACTGCTTAGAATTGGCAATGTACTAACGAGAGTTGTTTTTTGTGATTGACAGGTACTGTGTGAACTTCAGATTGCAATGTTGGAAAAGAACATTTCTCACACCGACATCACGAGGGAAGTCATGATGACTCAATACCGAGACTTGGCTGACAAAACAACTAGGAACATTCGGGACTGGAGTATCTTCAGGGACTACGTCAAGACACTTCGCTACGTTCATCATGTCATGAAACACTTTCAACTAAGACCGAAAACCGTTGTCGTTGAACAGAGTTGAGGTGCTTTGGGGGAAACGAAATTTGCTGAGCATGGGGTATAATATACAGAATCCAAATTCACAAGTAGAGAATACAAAAACTTAAAGCCATATTAGTCTTGGTGTCTTTACTTCATACTTAATACCCGTAGAAATATAACTTAAGCATTCTAGTTATACGACGCCATCGACTAACCATTTCACACTTTGCCCAGCTTAGTGTCTTATGACTTGTGACCCATGACAGGCGACGTATGTAGATGACGAGTTATATTTCCGCGTGATTTACCAACTTTGTATTTCCGTATGCCCATGCAATTATTGATTGTTGAAACTTCGGCTATGAGTCTTGGTGAACAGTATAATATTTGTTAAAGGAGTTGCTTGGCAACAGCAGCTGCGCTAGCTGCCATATACCATTCAAGTATTTTGTTACAATTTGTATCATTTTATTTATTTAAGTGTAAGGTTCAATTTTTATCTCATTATTTTTATTGTTTTATCCAGAATCAAATCAGATGGTTTCATGTATAGAATTCACTATGAAATCACCATCGCACTCTACTAAGTATTCTTGTTTTTCTTTAGCTGAGTACTGTATCGTGCTCGAATCTTGTGTAAGAGTAAAATATTCAGTCCAAAGAGTGTCCTATGAGCAGTTTTACTTAATTAAGGAAATAACTTCCCGTTTACTGGCTTTATGCGTGAGTGAAAAAATTAGTAATCAGCTTCATTTTATTCTCAGCTTTATGTCATGGCATGCCGTACTTCCCGCAACCCATTACACCGCATTGACGAAATCCATGATTTGAGTCCTCGCGCGCGCAGGGTGAGGGTTATAGTTGGCTTGCTTGGGATCTGCATATCTGAGTACTACTATCATACAATTTATGCAAGGATTTCTTCATGTATCGTATGTCGTCTGCAAAAAAACTTAAATTCTTGTGCACGAAATGTTTATCGTCAAACCTATGCTGAACCAGGTCATGAGTTGTAAAGTATTACTATTTCTTACTATAAATTTTATTGAATTGAAGGAACACCGTTGACAATCCTAAATTCTAACTAATACCTTTTTTAAACCAACAGTTTTCTATTTTAATTTTGAACTGTGATATATGTTTTGTAGAATCAAATATTTATTTTCATATATACTTACAGGCGCGAAGAAGGCTTTCTTTTGATTATGAATTTAGAACGGACGTTTAGCGAATAGAATAATGTATGTATATCAGCGTGAGGAAGTGGCTGTTAAAGAGTCCTGACATGACTATGAGGCAGGGATCACCCTCCCAGTGTAATTGATTGGAAGGTAGTAATCAATTCCGGCTTCTGTTGCGAAAAGTGTCATTGCTCTTCGGATTTTACCAATCTATTTTTTTTTAAATTGTTTTTTAACCATGCATTTCTAGTTAACTATTTAACTTTAGTATTTTTAATTGCTTTTGTAAGAATTGTCAAAGTGTGTCTTGCTAGTTGCTGCCAGCTGGCATTTGGAGTCTCACGTTCGGAGTCTAACGTCCAATCAGAATGCTGTGCATTCCGCAGACCTTTTTTTTAAATTTTGACGAAGAAAGAAGGAACAGACAATGAACATTTAATGTACAAAACTATTTTAGTCCACTGATTAAGAAATTGTCACGTTGATGTTCGCGCCGAGGCGAGGCTTCTTTTGATTTATTTTGTATGAATGACATTTTAAATTAGGCGTGAGTGACGAGTCGGAAGCGAGAGTCGTTGATTGGTGGAGATTGTTTTCAAGTCCCTACGTTCTCATTTGCCGATTGTTCGGCGATCGAACTTGGACTCTGTTAAGTTAGAGACTACTGTATGTAATGTACTATGTATGTACACAGTACAACTACCACTATCACAGTGTTAATGAATAAGAAAACGGAAAAGTATTATCTAGCATTACTTATTAAAGTACAGCCTCTTCTCTTCTTATTGAATCGTTCTTAAGAATCACCTCGTCTCGACTCTCGCAACGGTGTAATGTATACACATGTATTGTATGTATTAGAATATGATCGCGGTTCTGTTTACACCTACTACCTATAGAATAGAAAAAAAACAATCTATGTGACTTGTTGTAATTTGAATTTGGTGTGCTGTATATAGACTTAAAGTACTTGTGCGTGAATTAGGGCCTACAATCACAAGATTCAAGTCTTGAACCGCGAGGAGAGTTACCAAAGATCATCAATTTAATAAATTTAAATAAATGCAATTGACTATGAAAATTAACCTTGGACTTCTCGGTTGTATTCATTTCTATATATCATTATCGGATCATATATGTATAATCAAATCACCGTGAACGCTCATATCTGTATGCAGTCGCAATCCACAATCAATAAATATCCTGAAATCAAAAGTATGCAGGTCTAAACAGCTAGTTTAACTGGAACAGTAGTATGATTTTATTCATAAAACTCGAAAATATTTTATGTATTTTGTATAACAAAAGTGCTGGATCTTAGTTGACAGCATCTGCAAGTGTACACGTGTGGGGTCAGAAGCGACCTAACAACGACAACGATTTTGCAATTTTTCCGGGCACTACTAGCTCTTAAGGCTTGGTCCTGGATTTCTTCCTCCCAGCGAAGAGGGGAACCGGTTTAGGACTGCGAGCTCCAATAATAGCGCTGTCACTCACGGATACTCGTGCCGTCATATCACTATTTTGCAAAATTGAATTCAGGATTAGAATTGTACTCAATTTCACTACACTATTGTAAATACCAAATGTAGCAAAGCAATAGGTGTGAAACTGGTCAACACTTACTACATAGCTGATGCCTCAGACGACATTCCTTGGGTTCCTTTCCCAACATCATTTCCTCTTGTTTTTGAGCGGACCTTCTTAACTTTGAATCCTGCACGCTCGTAGCGTGGTTTCCATCGTTCAGGATCTGGCTTGCGCTCAGGTTTGTAGTTCTGAGCTGGAATGCTCTTCTTCTTCTTCTTCTTTTTGGTCTTGAGAGTTGTTGCGGAATTGGATAAACTGGCCTCCACTGGAGTAGTGGCCACAACTTCCTGTTCCTGTTCCAGAGCTGCTTTCTTCTTTAGGCTTGCTAGGAAGTTGGGAGAATCAACAAACTCCATGTCTAAGGTTGTTGAACGACGTGAAGCAGGTAGGTTAGCACTCAAGGCTTTAGCTTTGTTTACATCGATCTGCAAAGATAAGGAATTAGAATTTTCAATTCCCTCAAACTCAAAATGTTCCTTCAAGTCTTGGAAGCTTAAATATACGTACACTGGAATAGGCCACGATTAACTGAGCCAAACATGCCACATCGTCTGGGGCTACGGTTCGTAGCTCCTCCAAGGTTTTCACTGCCTCTGCGTGCTGACCTTGAGTCATCATAAGGATCGCGGCTTCCCGCCAGAGCAAGCTCATATTCTGCTTACCCTTCGCCTTCAAACAACACGAGTCATTTTAGTATGAGTAGAGATTGCTCAACACTCCCAAATGTATTAGTAAAAAATTCAAGATTTATCTCACTCCTTTCTTCCTGTGAAAGTCTACGCCTTCGAAGATCAAGTCGTATGCCTTCTTCGAATCACCTTCGTTGAGATAGATGGAAACGAGGGCAGCAATAATTGCAGGATAGTAGTCCTCTACTACGAGCTCTTCCAGCAGCTCCACACCAACTGACCTCTTGCTCTGTGTCATAGAGGATATGTTTATATTTACGCACTTCTATATCATTTATTGACATTGTTTATTGTTTCTCCATCTCCATTCTGTTTATGTTGTGCTTACCCCACTCAACAACTGTTGAATTAAGCCCAATCTTATTTTGAACTCCAATTTAGGGTTTCCCTTCACTCGTGGATCTTCCTGAACTGGCTTTGCAGCTTCCAAGCCTTTGGATTTTGCAAGATGTGCAATCCAAAGACATATCCCGTTGTCAGGATCGTCTGGGAATTGTTCAATGAATTTCGTGTAGACTTCCTCACAGAGAACATGCTGTAAAATAGTCATAGTTAGGTTTAAGTTACTCCGTCAGAGTTGTAGTCCATTTCTATTTCAAAAAGCAATGCTACTACTTTTAGTCCATAGTCCGTCATACTTTCAATAAACTTATTCAGACTTAGAAGTCAAGCCACACAAGTCAAGTACCTGATTCGTTCCTAAGTAGTAGAGACCCTGGTTGCCCATCATTATTTTTCTTGATGGATTAGTAATTTTGTAGGTAAGCCCATCAAGGTTCATTACTTTGATCTTCTTCTTGGACTCAAAAATGTTATGATCTCGATTAATGCTCAGAACATTGTTGGCTGCAACGGCTGCGGCACCCGCATCAGAAGGTTTCTTCTTCAACTCCGCATTGTAGTGACGAAGAGCCTCCTTCACGCGGTTAAGCCTCTGGGCAATGTATGCTTTTTGAATTCTGCATGGATAAAGAGAAAGTATAGCCTATGACAAATGACATTACTGGCTGAGCTTTACGCTTTTGTAGCAAACAATCTTCTTTGGTACTAATATAGTATGCGATCCGGGCGGATCGCATACTGTATCAAAGTCTTATTTTCCGTATAGTAGTATGGATCGCACGTCGCACACTATTCTACATTTTAGTCTTGTGCTTTTAAGGTTTCATTTTTAATCTAAAAGCCTTTAATTTATGTAGTGTATATCTACATAAACATTCTAGAACCGTAAAATTGGAAACAAAAGTAGTTGTACGCAAATTGCAAAAGAAATATGCGAAATCCAAAATACAACAAGTAGTTGAGTGATGGAATTTAAGCAGAATTAGGTATGGAATACAGACTTTCATATACAAGGATGAATTTTATTTGAATTTACGCGCTTTTGCAACTTCTGGTAAATAAAGAGTTGCCAAAAAGTAGAAGACCAAAAGTTAGTACAGTATGCTATCCACCCGGATCGCATTCTATGTATACGTGTACCGCTTCTTTAGATTATTCAGTAGCAACCTTACAAAGGCGTAAATTGGCAAGTGACGTACCTGATAATAGCGACTTCGTCGTCGATCCCTTCCTCAGTCATTCCATCTTCTTTGAGATATTCAATACAAACCGTTTCCGCTTGCTTTAGAACTTCTTCAGCTCCCTTTAGATCCCCTTGTCCCGTTAGCTGACAAGCATAGTTGAACTTTTGTTCAAAAGTTTCTGTTGCTACGACAGGAAGCTTTCGATTCTGATAAATCAAAGAACGAGCTAATATTTATTATGCTCTCAAACGAGAAATATTGCATACACTTAACACTTACAGATCCACTTTGAGCCACCGCAGCTACGATAGCAGACAAATTAGTCTGTCTTTCCTCCTCATATTGGTCGTTGGCGTTTTTGATCACCTCACGAAACTGATCCATGGCATCTTCATAGCGTTCCATTCTATACAAAATCTGGGCAACAAGTTCCTTCTTCCGGAGAGAATTGTCTTTAACCGGAGTCAAAATCTGATATGCTTCACTCGGAAGATTCAGACGGTACAGACAATAGGCTCGTTCGTACCACAAATTCCTAGAAGTTAAGAAAATTTGGTTTCAAAGATTCATTCATGGGCCAAAAGAAGACATAGAAGAAGACAAGAAGAAAAGCAATGGACAAAATAAAAATAAGCCATTCATTTGGGTCTCAGCAGACACAACCTAAGTCTAAATTCTGACTTCTAAGTGAATCCAGTCAGCAGTGACTCCATTATCATACATTTTTACAAATCTTGTAACTTAGACAATCATACAAAAAGTGGGCTTTGAATTTGAACAATCTCCATCGAATTCAGAACCAGAAAACTGATACACGACAGGATTTAGCTGTGGCAGGGCAGGTACATGTGCAAATGAAAGGATACATAATGTAATAGAATGCAGACGACTACTTACCCGGATAACTTTGGACTCTTTGCTGTAAAATCCACCACATCCTGAAAACGGTTGAGCTGAGTACAGCACACAATTTTGCATTCAAATGCCCTCACCTCTTCCGGATACTCATGGAGTACTGCAAAAACAAAATTGTGCATTAAACACCAGCCTTGACTTGAAATTGGCATTGAGATCGATCTCATTAAATATTACCCTTCACGGATTAACATTCTACTTAATTCCTTACACAATACGTAATGTTATCAGATGACATGTGAGGTGAGTTAGTGCAAAGCAAGTTGGTCTAATGCAAAATAATGTGAACTGTGTGAGTGACGACACCTCCTTGCACCTCTCTCTGGCACTTGACATTCCTTCACATCCACACCACTCACTGCTGATCACTTCGCAGCTCGCAGCCCAACACATTTACAATTTAATATTGAATACTTAAAGTACAAAGTGACTACATTAAGATACAGCACAGAATGCAATACAACCCCCTTCCTATATATCCTATATCCTTGTCACATTAGACTACGACTACGACTACAGGAATGTCAGCATTTCAAATATCGCGGTTCACATATTTATTTGATATTGCATATATAAATATTCAAGGGAAATGATACTACCCACTACCGAAGGATAAGATATTGCATAATGCAAAACAAACTACTCCGTCATCAATATGCAGTGTGTGTTTAGATTACAGATTCCAAATTTTTGAAATAAAGCCAGTTTTGTAGCTGACACGAAACATCCATCAAATATATTAACAAATATGAAATGACCCAAGTCCCTGGGTGGGCTATAGTCTTCTGGTAGTGGTACGGGAAATTATAAGAGGTACGTTGTATGATAGAAGGACAGTAAAAAAAGTTGTAGTACTCGGCGATAGGGATGTTAACGTTTCGGGTCAGAAACGGAAACGAAACGAAACGGAATTTCGTTTCGTTTCCGTTTCCTACTT
>JAQFYU010000210.1:0-28480 GCA_034694905.1 Ceratophysella granulata | reverse complement strand
GGTGTATCACATGGTTGAGAACGATTTCAGGATATATGAAATGTAAAGGACGAAAAAGGTTTTGCATGACCCTGTACATTGAATGTACATTCAGTGAAAGTCGTATCAGAGTAGTAGTTAGGTGCTAAATATTTCACATGTTTCGCATTCATTTGTTCATTCAATTCTTCGTTTACATTCAGTCGAGCGTCGAGCCGAAGGACAGCGACTAGCCCTTCCCTACTCTTTCAGTCTGACATCGGAGCGCAGCTCAGCATTGGCTTCATTCGTAATTTCTATGTATTTGTAGTGGTGCACTGTCAAATTGGACCTTCCACATTCAACGCTCAAGTCAATTTTCAGTCATTTAGTAGCCGAATTGTGGAAAAAAAATTCGTACACACCTCAACTGTCTATTGCTTCGTCGATATTGGAGAGACTCAACCTGCTGCTGCCCCCTGAACGAACCGACGCTGATTTGCCGCTGGATAAGGCCCAGATGTTCAGTGAATCAGCTCGTCTAAATACATTTTTGAATTGGCCTCATTTGGATTACAAGTATGTTGCTACAATATATGCATATTTGGTCCTACTCTTTGTCTTTGCATGCCTGTAAAGCTAATGTTTAAGAAATGTTAGCTGAACAATCGAGTTGGAGTCTAAATAGTCTGGGCAGCTGGAGAGAGATGTAAAAGGTTAGCTTTATCGAGAACAAAAACTCACCACGACGGTTTCTCCCACAAAGCGCAACATCCGAAACGTTTCCAGTATCTCGGCAAATCCAACTTAAACCTACCAAGGTGTATTAATATTCACACACGATGTAACATGAACGATAAGCCGGTATCTCTCCTTTCTTAAGCTTGTACTTTTCATTATTTTTGATTTTCAAGACGCAACAGGACAATTCGTCGAACGTATACTATTTACTTTGATACTTCTTTAAAATTGCATGCTGTACGTTTCTTTGGTTTCTTGTTCTAGCGTTGACCAAGGTCGAATTGATGAAGCGTAAAATGGGTTGCTTATAACCCAAAACAGAATCTACAGACTTCTTGACAAAACGAAGATTAATATAATCACAGTATTCATTCAGCCTTTCTTCGATTCAGTTAAAATCTAGTTTTCTGAAGTGGCGTTAAACTGTGCAAAATAGTTAATATTCTATTATAGTAAAATATTCTATTAATATGACTGCAGGTGGTTGTTGCTACAGCCGAAAGAATATTATTAGCTGTAGCACGTCGCACAATACAATTATTGTATTCAAGTGGAAATGCATTTGGTTATGAAATATTGATCGCGAATTCCACTTGAAATCGAATCCTTGTGATTCATTCCATGAATACTATTACATCATTTGTTGTAATAAAATTCTATTGCGTCCCAGATGGGCTCTCCCGGTTAAAATGGCACAAGCTGGATTCTACCACAGCCCCAGCTCTAATGGAGAAGATCGAGCAATGTGCTTTACTTGCAACGTATGTCTTGTCAGCTGGGAACCCACGGATGAACCATGGTCGGAACATGAAAGACACTCCCCATTTTGCCCGTTTGTACGAGGAGAACATACTCATAATGTTCCACTGTCTTTGACGTATGCGACGGCTCCCTCGTTTGTCATTCAAAATGCGGGGCACATGGGTTCCCAAGTTTTGGGGAAATCCTCATCTGCTAACAACTTTGTGCTGGGATATTCTAAAGGCTACATCTTTTTGTGGGATGTTGCAAAACAGGCAAAGGTTAGTTCATGTTTATACTAATGCTTTGAGCCAAGCATGTACATATGTATTTTGAGTGAGCCGCCAAGCAAAAAACACCAATGGCATTGGAGTTTTGTACTCAGCGGCTCACTCATTGGTGTTTTGTACTCGGCGGCTCACTCAAAATACATACATGTTTGGCTCAATGCATTAATAGTTGGTTTGGTACTTGGTACTCATAGCTTGTCTCGTATACCGCAGCAACGCATGTCACTTACTCGTTTGTCGCTTTCCACAAGTCGCTTACTGCGTTTCTACATTTGGTATCTGCATTTCTATTTCTCTAGTACGAGGGTTCTTTGATATGTAATGATCTTATTTTACTGCAATTTACCAAACGAACTTCCAGCTATGAAATTTTGTTACTTTTAAACCTCCTTTCGCTGGTTAAAATAAGCAGGTTGAACTTGCATACATGCTGTTCAGATCTTTTAGATACTAATGTCTAATACTATTCACTAGTTCAGTAGCGTTTATTCGGTAGCAGTCGTCTACCTCTTTTTGCACTGTAGTTTGCTATTTTTTTTTACTAAAACTATAATTTATTATACAGAATCATGTACGAATCTCAATTAGAATAGATGCGTTTCAACGTCTGAGAGAAATCTGAGATGGCGATACCGCTCTGTGGGTGCCTTTTCTCCCGTTTGAGTGCCCAAAGCCCAGCAGCATTGGCGGAGAGAAATCGGTCCTTATATGGACAACTTTTTACCCTTTCAAATTGAAAAGCTGCTTGGTCTTGGTGCATTTGCACTCAAAAATTAGGAATAAAAGGTAGAAAACCGTTTTCCCGAAATATTTGACACTAACCGAATAAAACCAGTTTAAAGATTTTACTGGGCTTTTAAACTCCATGCTGAGAAAAAGGTGCCCACCATAAAGAAAGTATAGCTTTTCTCATCGCTTTTCTCGCTAAGCTCTGCACATTATCGGAAACCCATGTATAGTGTCATCGTCCCGAAATCCGAATCCAGTCATCTTAGCTCGTAGCTTTCGATCTATAAAATTGAATTTTAATGGCACTCTTCTTTCTTAATGTTACTGTTTGATCAAATATTTGATGTACTTTTTCAGGAGTTAGTAGAATTCCAAGTTAAAATTCAAGATGTTGAGGCATTAGATCCATCGACAGATTATGGCTACTGTGACATTGAGCTAAAACCTAAGACGGCATGGGTCATGGACACTTCTGAACCGTTGACCGTTTCACCTCCGGGTAACATATAAAAAAAAATTCTTTAACATACTTACAACTTAAAATGTATTAATTAAATATTACTCTGTTCATTCCAGAGAGTGCAGCTATCGAAAATACTATTTGTATGACGGCCCTAGCTGTGCTTGGCTCCCCAGTCATGAAAGAATCATCCAGTGTCAATTCTCCTTCCATCGTTGTGGGATTGACATTCACTTGTGGAAGTGAGGTAGTGGACGGGCTTCGACCAAAGTCACCACTCATTTTGATCTATGGATTGAGCGAACAAGTACAACTAACTCCTGAAGAGCAACACAAGAACTTGAAGGATACTCTTAAACACCCCGGAAACACCGGTAGGTAAACTTGTCAAAACCCTTGGATACAAATACTTTACTTTAAACAGCTAAAAGTCTTACATATAGATTGTAAAAAAAAAGTTCAACAGTTATTGATAGTGGGCAGGAGAGTAGTCGAAGTACAGTTCAAGTATCGGTGTTCAGCGAATTTCAGTAATTCTGTGACAGTAGTGACTATAGCCGCTGGTGTAAACTAGAGCTACTGTTTATTAGAAACCCCTCAGATGGATCTGCAGCATATATAATAGATCTGGAAGCGGAATGTAAGTTTGTTTGGAGTCTGGAATCTTAAATAGGGCTCAGTATCGCCAGGTTGAATGTAGCCGCACCGAAGTTTGGGTAGGTTGATTACACGAAGGGTGTCATAATTTTGGCTTGGCAAATCTCACTGCTACAGAATGTCAATCTTCGCAGTGTTTTAACTTAAAAACACTTTCTGTCAATGAATAGTCGCAAGGTTTGCAGTAGGTATTCTACGATGGAAAAAGTACCTTCTAAGAAGCTCAGAGTGAGGTATTTGTAAGTGACCTTCAACCTCGCAGGACGAACTAAACTAAACGGTAATTTTTGTATTTAGGTACGAAGCAAGAAGTCCACCAGTATGAAGAAGACATGTTCGGTTCATACTTGTCTGAGAGCGATTTAATGTCGGACTCCATAAGTATTTTCAGCGACATGAATATGTCAGACTCGTCTGGAACTTTCATATTAGACCAGAGTGCTACCACGCCTGCCATTATTAAAAAGAAGGGATCTCATCCATCTAAAAAGCATGAATCCACATCCAAAAGCAACGCTTCCGTCAAACCTGGACCCAGTATCGTCATTTTGCAGAAACTCAGCCTTCCTACTGATCTTCAGCATTGTTACAGCGTCACACAATTAAGTCCTACTCCAGATGGAACACAGTTAATCGTTATGATAGAGTCTGGCGATGCTAGCCAGAAGCTTGCTACTCCTGGAGCGCTACTGATATATAATGTGACCACCGTCTCCGGTATAGTGCATGTGGACCCTCAACAGGTTACTCTCCATCGCTTCGAAGATGTAATGCTATTACCAGTTTCGTCGTGCTTCATACCAAGCGAAGCGGAACGAATGGCATTGGCTTGCGTGCTGCGGTGTGGAACAGTTTGTATTTTCAGCCTGACGGACCTATCCATAGTGTCAACTATTGTACGAGAAACAAGTGATCCGATAATAACTGCTGTCACCTATTGCTCCAGTAAGTTTTCAGTATATAGGTCAAATACAATGTAGTTTCGACAAGCCTCAGCGGTAGCTTAACATGGAAGTAAGATTGTTTCATATCAAATCCGATAAATTGCAATTTCAATTATTCGCTGGCTTGACTATTTGTCAGTCTACAATACTACTCATTTTTCCGATCTCTTGGTGTTTGTTGATGTTTTAACCAAGTCAATTTATTTGCAATACGAGGATTTTTTTTTGTGACTACATCTTATGCGCTTTCATATGTTCATCCGCCGAATTGCTTTGGAAGATGGAAGAGGCTATAAGGATACTTCGGAGCAATATATTTGCTATTTGTTGCATATATACAATTTGGAACTTCTTTCTATTGCATGGAACTAAAATTTTACTTTCAATAGGCCTGGAAAGGATCTGCTGTGCTACAAGTTCGGGTCAAATTGAACTGTTTCCACTAAAGAACTTGGCCGGTTCGGAAGACGACTATGAGATTAATCGAGAAACAATTTCCAAGGAAGTACTTCAACAAGATGCAACAACTGGCACTGGTTCTAATGTCGATCTTGTTGTGAATAGTTCTCTAACAATTGCGACGATGAAGCATCTACTTCAACTCACAGAGTTCAAGAACGTTAAGCCTTGTTTCTCAGCAAATGTTCCATCTTGTTGGATCAAGATAATACAAGCTCAGAAAGATCGGAAACATCCTCAACACCTGCAGCATCATGAGAACGAAGCCAGTGCCACAACACTTTCTTGGAGACTTCAGCGAAACAAGTAAATGTGAAAAGATCTCACGCAGTCATACATTACTTTATACTAGCGTTGGTCATGGGACGGGACGGAACGCCAATTTTTATCCCAAAATTTTGGTACCTGTCGGGACGGGATATCTCGTCTTCGTCGGGACATCCTGAAAATATTATAAACGCTTGATAATATGTAGAATAATTGTTTGGGGAGTTCAAGCTTGCAATAATCTTGTGTTGTGTACCACCACAATTCATTTGCATATTGCTATATTCATTTGTATATTTTACTAATCAAACGTTAAATTTAATGTGTACCTAAAATAGTGTACATTTGAGCACCCACACGTTAATTTTTTATAAATTATTCATTTTATTTACTTCTATCCCGCGGGACAGGACGGATTGAGCGGAAGCAGAATCCCGTACCATCCCGTCCTGTGCCCAGCACTTCTTGATATGTACCAGCCATAGAGGTAATATTTATGTATACACTAATGTATACAGTATTAATAAAATATATACAGTATTAATATAATAAAAACAGTAATATATACAGTATAAGTACCTCTATCATACCAGCGTTAACCAAATAGATATCGTGATGATATGTTTGTGATGTAATGTAAAATGTCATGTTCTTGCTCCATTGTCACAATAGCTCTAGAAATCTCAATTGTCTTAACCATTAAGTTTCATTGTCTATTCCTACTGTGTAAGTAGGGAATTATTCGTTTCTTTGAATCAAGTTCAAATGATTCTACTAATTCTACCGTCACATGAAGTGGCTTGCTTACCTTCGTATGTCCATTGACATTACTGTATTATACGATTGTCTCGATTTACCTATAGAAGCGGCACGTCGTCCATCTCATTGCCCTCCACTCTACACAAGTGTCTTCGAATGCGCTCTAATGTGTTATGTCTTTTTGCAGAAACTCAAAAAAAGATCATTTGTTTGAAATCACTTTGCCGAAGCACTCCTTCGTGGGACATTTGGATATCAAATTTTCGCTTCAAACCGGCTGTGTGCACCTTCCAACAATTGAAGTTACCCTCTACCGTTTGGCTAAAGGACACAAGACGAAATCTGACTCCGTCGTAGACAAGAAAATAGATTTTGGCTCTCAATTGAAAAGCAAGACTCCGTCGAACGAGTTTCTAAAGTCGGTAAATGCAGAAATTGTATGTGGGCCGTTGGATTTAGGTGCTCATTTGGATTTGTCCGCCCAGTCCGGAAGCTTGGTCATGACAAGTCCCTCTTTAATGCTGACCAAGGGAAGAAATTTCTATTTGCATATCAAAGCAAGGACTTCAGGAAGGTCTGAGACTTCAGAATGTGGGGTAGGTATTCCAATTAGCTAATCAAATCTCAAGCCGTTGAGGATTTCATGTGTGCCAAAAGACACTCACATGAACGGCTTTGTATTTGTTACCTTCACAGGTTACACCAATAGTCAAGACACCCAAGACTCAAACAAAGTTCAAATCGTTTGCCAAAGTGCCTAAAATGCCAAGTTCGAAAGAAGACGCAATGTTCCTTGATATGATATACAATTCTGCGTATCAACAACATCCATTGTATACGCAACATCAGCTACATCAAAAATCTCAACTAGAGAGCATCCATGCCGAGGCTGAAAAAAAGAAAGATTTAGGAGGATGTGATTGGATAAACGAAATCTCAATTACTCTTCGACAGATCAAACCTGCTTCTGTTCCAAACGAAGAGTAAGTGAATGTATAAATACCACTAAAATACTAATTTTCGATCACGAAGAACACAATTTATTTTGCATACAAAACACTTATGTACTGTAGTGCGGAAAGAAAGACTATGCTGACTTCCAGTGAGTTTATCAAGCGGCTTCTAGATACTGCAATATTTGAAGGAGAAGATGGGACTTATGCTGCCCAAAATATGGCGCTAGATCTGTTAGTGTGGGTGGCAGCAGTTAATCTCTGTGGTAATTCAACATGGTTGACGATTCATCTGTTTTTAATTTACGTAGTCTGAGCAAGTCTAACTTCATGGTTTGCTCAATTTGAACTAGGGCCCCAGATCGGGAGGAGTAACTACCAACTACGATTTATCAATGAAGTCCAGTCGAAGCTTACTGAGCTCGCTTTACAATGCATTCTACTTGCTGATCGTTCAACTGCCCACAAATGTGCAAAATTGATCGTCATCTGTTTAGAGTAATTATTTTATATATTTATCTTGAAAATTAATCCCATTTGTGCTCTTCCCTTCCATTTCTCTGACACGTTTTCTGTATTTAGTTGTGCCGAGTACTATCATAAGAAAGGCGAAGGAAGGAATTTTTTGAAGGCTCTACTCAGTGTGTTGTTGAACATATTCCCGCACATCGTGTCTTGCGTTTCTGCCGCATCATTGCAATGGTTCTTCCTGATATTCAACCGAGTGCGAAATGAAGACTTAAATCAATCCAGTGAAACTCTTCTAGTTCTACTGAAAGATATTTCGAAGGAACTGTACAGGCGAACAGATCCAATGCATGCTCTACTTAGAACAAGGTAAACATGTTTAATTGGATCTCCAGGACTGGCTTATTGGTTCTTGTACAACCGGTAGCATGAAGGTCGGTCAAAGCAAGTCGGGCCTAGGTATCAGAGGTAGCTGGTAGCCAGGGTAAATGGTAGTGAAGCGCCGCCAATACTTTATAGTATTGAACTTACCTACCTACTAGTCTAGCCTCTTCTCTGTCTTGTCTGCTGTCGGTTTCTTGCTTGTATTTCTGCTTTCTTCGTCACACGTTTGAGGTTTGTCAAGTGTCGAGTTTACATGTTACATTTCCTGTTTTCTACGTTAAACTATAATTCTGACCTGATGATCTCGGACTTGACTTCAGACGCGGAACATGACTGAAGCCGTTGCTGTTAAGGTGGATGTGAACTGACTATTGGGAATTAATTGGGATATGGGCAGAGTTTATAGAGTTTTACATAATGAGCTAGACAAGACAAACTCACTCAGATTTGTTTACAAATTAGTTGTCCTGCCTCTGGTCCTAAGGGTTCTGATTTGGGCATGTCAAACGTTAAGTTGAATTGTGGGTTTGTGCTTCCTTGAGACCTGAAGATGCTTAAAGGCAATACTATCATGTTTACAAGTTCATGAATTATTCGTAAGTTTCAAACTTGTGTATCTAACGATAAATCTTGCCTGTCAAGTGTCTCCAGGGTCACAAGTCACAACCATGTCATGATTTTGAACCATATAATTTGAGTTTTTAATAGTTTTGTTTCAATTCAGATAATCATTCATTGGTGATTCAGACCGAGATATGAGAGATAAACTGATGAATGAGGCATAGATTTGGAAGTGATTGATTCGAAATAAGTTTGTACTTATGAATGAATGAGTTCACTTCTAAACCTTGGAGTGTAAAATTGCTCCTTTTTGTCTGATACGAGGAAAAAATACTTGCACGAGTTGCTACCTTGTAACCCTTCTTTCTGGAGTTTTGCAACCCTTAAGCCCGCTACCCGACTTATGGAGTGCTACCCGGGGTAGCACCCACTCCTACGCTTTCGCTTTCCTAACATATTATTGTCAGATTAATGAGTTGGATTCCATCCATATTTTATGATGTACATATGACTGATCCGTTGACAAAAATTCACCGCGCTTTAAACTTGTCTTCCTTTCATTGCCACAGGTTCGGTTTGTATGGGACTCCGTTTGAGCCTGAACTATTTGAGCTAGAACTTCCCCCAGTGACAAAGTCCTATGCTCATCCTCTGACGTACGCGGGGATGTGTGGAATGGAAAGTGCAACGCCGTCCGGTGGAGGAGTATTTCATCTTTGGGGGCTGAAGGATGTTGATTTTCGGGATTTGCTCGTAGGCAATCCTCTTCACCTCCGCTGGGGAAAACTAGGCAATTTATCTCCGAAGCAGCAAATTCAAGGATTGCTAGAAGTGGAGCCTCTGCACTTCACTTGTCATGCTGCCTCTGACGGAACTAGAATTGAAAAAATAGATCTAGGTAATAAATAATAATAACTGAAGTTTGTACCACCCCGAAGAAGTTTGGGTATAGGCACAGCGGTCGGCACACTAGAGTTCTGCTTCTTCAATGTCAATGCGCGTTTAAAGCGGATTTGAACCCTGTTTGACGGTGAATGGACATTGGCCTTATATTCTACTCTCTTTCCTGCTGTGTTGTGTACTTATTTGTTTTATACAACAAGCTCTCACCCAGTCTCAGTAATATCAGTATGCCGACACTAGTCCTGCCCTGCGATCGACAGGAATGGTTTATATTTCTGCAAAATTCGAGTCAGCTGGCGCTGAAAGCTCAGTTCAAGTTTCGACTAAAGTTGGCAAAAAAGTCAAAGTTGCGGAAACGAAAGGACTTTATGGAGTGTAGCCTTCATTCCCAAACCATAGAAGGCACCATAACTTTATTGTTGCTTTGAATTGAACCCATCGAAAATATAATTATTTGGTACCAAAGCACCATTGTAAGTTTTGTATGCAGTGAGTATCCACTAAGCACGCACATAGTAAGATCTCACTACTGTTTACAGTGTAAAGACAATAATTTACGTTAAATGATTTTCTATCATATCCACAGGTTTACACTCGAATTTTTCTGCAGTCCCGTTACCCAAACCATGGGAGCCGTTTACAAATATGCCCACAGGAGAAGGATCGAAGAAGACTGAACCGGACAAAGTATAATAGTATTTGCGATACTCACGATTCGGTATAATCCCCTTCTTTGATTCCATGGTTCAAATTTATTTTTATTTTCAGCTGGATCAGATCATGATGTTGCAAAAGGCACTAAAAATGGATCAAGGAGAGTCCTACTATGACGTCATAAGCGATCTAAAGTTCATGGACGGCAACATTAATGTGCTGGAAATGTCTATGCCCGTACCCTACTCTGTCAGCCATACAGGAGCAATACCTATATATGCGGACTCAAATGCAGGATGGAAGGGAGGTATTTTAACCATGATGCAGCCATCAACAAGCACACCCAGTTCACACAATGCCGCTTCCAAAGTCGTGTACAATCCTTTGCCGCCAGCTCTGACTTCGTTTATGGAGGGAATGAATTCAGCATATGCATCAGGTCAAGCCTCCAGCACAAAGTCTACGCAGGAAAGCAGCAGCATGATCCAGAAACCAAGTACTTCTGCAGGACAACCATCAAAAGAACTGAAGGAAGACAGTGACGACCTTCGACTCTTACTATCTCCATTTCATGCCATCATGTACCAACCTCCCCAACAGTGCGTAGTCATCGACCGTATGCACTCAGGCGCAAGAAGGTTCGTTGTGCTGGACTTTGGATCTCCAATACTCCTCACTGACTTCGTAATTCCTGCGTGCACTGAATTAGTGTCTCTGTCTATCGATATTTGGATAAACCGTGAGGAAATTGATGGTCAGCGGCTCGTTGTAGCATCAGATATTGGTCAAAGATCTCTAGCTGTGAGTGACCTCCAACCGCCTCCCTGTTGCAGATATCTGAAGGTTAGTGGTTTTGTTTTGCTTCACCTTGGCGAGTCGTGTTATATGTACAATATATATCGTATGTTGAAGTCAGTTGATCTCATCTCATGATTTCTATTTTGCTGTTGTTGAATAATATAAACTTCCCAATACTGAAACTGTTCGTCCAAACGGTATATCACTTGTCTGTCTATATTATCATATCACATGTACTAGCAAGTTTATTTGAATTTATAGATTACCACAATTGGACGATACGGAATGGCAACCAATAAATGTCGAATTCCAGTTGGAATGTTTTATGGACATAGTGCTGTGCTTCAAACTGATTTAAGAATCGATGTTGCAAATTCTGGCGTCGAGGTTCCGGTTCTCACAGAGTCTAACATATCGACTCACTTGTCAATTCTATCGTATTTGGTTGAAGACATTGGGTGCCGTTATCAGCTCTCCTGCTCGAAGTTAAAGCGACTGTTGGACCCACTTATTAAGCCCGAAATCTCTTCACTCGATCACGTCACGTACTATTTACCGAAAGGAAAGGAGAGGAATAAACTTGGACTAAATAATTCTTCTGATCAAACTATTCTCAATGCCTACCAGGTATGTTCTCCATGCACTTGCACTATACATATTTCAAAGACTTTAGTAAAGACAAGTCTGTTAACATTTCGGCTGCCGTATGGAATTATGAATGACTACGAATTATGATGATACTTGTTAGGAATGTGTCACACTTCAGCAACAACTGAATGTTGCGAAGAATGTTGTCAAGAGACTGCAGAAGTCGTTGAAACCATTTCCGGAAAAGAATAAGTCCACGAACCCTTTGGAACTTCTTCCTAAAATATGTACTGACAAAGTCCATCTCCTTAGCGAATTTCTGGTAGAGTCTCTACTTGGAATTACTTTTATGACACCCTTGATTTCTCAACCTCTGGTAATCATTCATAAGCATTCGTAGTCTACTAATCTATAATCTACTAATTCAAGCGTGGCTAATTATCAGAGAATACCTGTTGATTCCTATCATTTGACAGTCTACTCCATGCTCCTTGTATACGCATATGGAGCAAGAGGCGTGCGAGGAACTGTTCCACAACATCTGCGTTCTAGAGAATGGACAGTGTCAGCTGTCGGCGTGTACTTTGATGTTGAGAGTGTGTGGATTTCAACCTTGGTGGGGAAACTTTCTTGCTTCTACTTTGAAGAACCTGTTTCGTTCTTCAAACTGTTCAATTTTCCCACAAGACAGGTATGATTCCTCCGACTTAGGCACAAGTGTCTCAGATTTCAACAATTTTTACAATTTCACTAAATACTGAAATATCTTTTCGACAATAAAGAATCGTAAGTATTGTTTGGTTTAACTCCCTTCTTTCGTTTAGGGTTTTCATTTTGCTGGTCTATCTTGGACAAAGAGCGCTGCTTAGTGGACAAAACTCGTCCGTTTTGGAAAGTGCAATGTTACTTTTGAATGATATCTTGTCACCAATGAGCGAAAACAAGGGATTCTTGAGATCAAGAATCGACATGACACTCATGGCATGGGCTATAATGTACATGTGCTTGTGTTTGGACGGTGTGAACTGCACTCTGGGTGTCGGATCTGGCGATGACAGCACGTCTGGCAGTTCCAGTTCAAAAACTGACTCTAAGAATAAGGACAAAGATGCTAAGGATGGTATGCTACTAATTTGAATTCTGGAGCTTTTAAAAACTTTTCGCAGTAGTCCTCTATTGAACATTCGACAGGACAAAATTTCGCAATTAATACAGTACACGGGGCTGTTTGATAGAAATCTGACCAGAGTGCGATGCCGATGACTTAAGCCCCGAGCATCCTCTATCCATTGCAAAGAGCGAGCGAAAAAATATTCGTATTGCTATAATTGAAAAGTTGAGGGAAACACTGGCGAATATCATTCGAAAGTCCGACATCAGCATGTAAATATTCAAAGTTGAGCATAGATGATCGGTGAATAAATTAATGCTTGAACAATGAAAGGAATTCAGCCCAGACCTTACCCCAACTATATTTGAGGGGTGTGGATATCTGGAAAAGGAGTTGAAGGAGGGCCGCAATGCGGTCCTCAAACTGATAACTGCGTTCAAAATTAATACATATCTAATAGCCTTGGTAATACGAATTGACTGCTTGAGCTTTTGCGCTATATCATTGTGTATTTCTTTTGAACAAGTGGGCTACCTATCATCGAGATGGGATTTCATCCAAGGTGAAAGCTCTCTCTACCGCCGAGTGAACAATTCCTTCAAAAGCTCTGGTTCTGGTGGTCTCAAACGTCGAATTCAGAAAAAAATTATCTCAACGAAGCAAAAATTAGAAGAGTTGGATAGCGTTGCATCGGGATATGCGAATCAAGTGGTAAATAATATGATATACTACATGTGAATCACAGTATTCATTCGGTCAGTTTAACGGTGCTAAACTCTCCTAATTTAACAGAAATACGCGGCTGGGGGTCTTGGGAGTCAGTTGACGGCTCTAGGAAACAAACTTGAAGCAATGAAACAAACATCAGTTGGTTTAGGGAAAGCGATAAAAATGCACTCATCAAAGGTTTGTTAAATTCTTCTACAACTACTTAGTTATGCGTATAAAATGTACCATCAGTGGAATTTCGTGTTGCGACGAATAAAGTTTCATATTGAAGTTTAAATACTGAGTAAGCTAACCGTCTTGGAAAGCTACATAACTTACTTGTTTTTACTTTGCAGCATTTCAAGGATCTACTCCACATGCGTAGGAACGAAATTCTCTTCAAGAGAGGCATTTCGGGACTGAAAGCTGCGAAGGAGGACTTGCCACCTGTATCAGACGTCGAAATCAATTTAAACTTAAACCCGGCACTATGTGTCAAGGTTTCTAAGGGTTTAGGAAATCTTCTGTTGAAAATGGATTCAACCAGCCACTCTGATGTGTATCTGATGATATGCAAAGCTCTAGCTCGTATCGCTACTGCATGTAGACCTGCAATTCCTCTCGGATCCATTTTCGAGCAAGATCAATTGATTGCCTTAATTCTTACCGCTGTTGGTAGCGATTACGTCCGGCAAATTAACTGGTCTTCTTCCTGGATTTCACACGCCGTTATGTGCCTAGTGCAGGACGTTTTGGAAGGTTAGAGGAATCTATAGTCGACGTACTTATATATTTGTGATCGAGGCTGCGGTAAATACAAGCTATTTTCCTTGGACTCGATGAAACGAAACGTAAAGTTTGTCGGATCCACCACGCGTTCAATCTTGAGTTAACCATGGATAAATTATTTCCAGATTTCCGTGGCTATTTGTTCTATAATGTAAAAGGGAGCTTTGGTGAATTCAAATCCGTTGAGAACTCTTTCTATTGCCTTCAATTATTATCGTAGTATCCCTCCAGCCTCAGTGTCCATGCTCAGTTTACTCAAATAATTCTAAGTCATGTGCTTCTATTTAGGAGAACGAGTATTTCCGTCGAGCAATGAACCTGAATATCCTGAACCTGGTCCACTGATTCTGAATGAGGAGGAAATAATGAGTGTTGCAGAAGACCAGCCAGTCAGTGGACCATCTACTTCCGAGCCAATGTGTGTTGACGAAGAAACCAAAATTGAATATGGAACAGGTACTACACAGTCCACACATAAAGAAAACTCTTTCCAGATGCTCGCTACCATCTCGTATCATGAGTGAAATGTATATCTGTACTTCCAGTTGAAAGCAGCGTAAGTATCGAATCCGAAGACAGCGAGTATGAAGACTTCCTTGGAGAAGACATCATCTTCAATGCGGCCGACAATAGCTCTGCAGCTGCTAATAAGCCAAGAAATCCGAAGAGAACGCTTTCTCCTTGTGTCACCAGGTATGCTCTATTGATAAGTGCTTCGCTTCGCTGCCTACTGGGATTAAAGGTGTGATCTGAAGCCAAGTTCTCTTTTTATAGTGTGTCTACTGCCCTGGATCTTAGACTTGAAAATGGTGTGGAAAGTACAACTGAGCTGAGACTTCGAATGATGTCTGTAGTAGATTCTGACGTCCTTTGCCAGTCTCTCAAGGCCCCGATAGAGGTTCAATTGCTATATCGAGTTTAATTATGCAATATTCGAGTCGACTATGGCTTTCAGCACTAGAACAGGTACTAAATTGTGACTACGATTTTGCCTTTGCAGTGTCCGGCAGATGTCCTAAGAATATTGAATTCCAGTAAACAGGCTTCCGTGGAAAACTCTCCCGTTTTTTTCACCGATGTAAACTCATTGAATCTGCTGTCCAGCTGCTTTGACAAAATTTTTTTAATGATGGCGTCAGAGGTAAAACTTTGTCTTGTACTTTCATCTTAATGAAGATCTTACGGTATAGACATGTGAAATCTATCTTCTGTTCAATAGAATTGTTCCATAAGCGTTGAAAAGGCTCTCCAAATGTGGATAAGTATCAACTTGGATATAACTGGAACTGAAGATGTTGCGACTGCTGTACCTGCTGTTCCTTTGGCCAGTGAATCTGTCTCGTCCCTGATAAAGGCTCTTACTAAGTATGCTCAGAACTTATAAAAGTTAAAAATACCACCAGTATTAAGCCTCCATCTAAACAAGTTTGGTTGTTCACGAAGTTTGAATGTGCGCTAACTTGTTTAGATAGGGAGGGATGGTACTAGTTCTTTGGCAAAGTGGTACCGCTATCGTTCTAATAAAGTGCTATTTTCCCTCATAGGAACAGCGGTATAGGAGTGCAAGAGTGGGGACTTGGATTCCAGTGCTTGACTCTCGCTTCAAATCAGAAGACGTTGAATTGCGCTAATGGGTGTTGGCTTTACATCATGAAAGAAAAACTTTTTGCTGAGATGATTCTGAAATTCATCTCCGGGACTGGAATGAATCTCCGAAGATCAAACGTGGCATCAGTATGTTCTTCAATTAACTGCTGACTTTGGTGAAGCTACTAATAGATAGTGAAGGCAAGCTTGAATTTGACTTCTAATTTCCACAGGTCGGGCCAACAGTGTGTCAGCATTTCTACAACCTCCTCCTGCGCCTTCGAGAACATTGTAGTGACGGTCCGTGGACACCATGTCTAAAAGAAATTCTACTCCGGGTGCTCAGCGTATTTCTATCGGGTCCTTTCGTGAACTCTGACTTCCCATTGGATGCGTTCAATAAGTTTTTGGATCGTGTCATGTGCCCTGACCTATCTTATGAGAGCCCATCGACCGTAGTCAGCGTCATTGAATATTTTGGTGAGGGACCGACAAGTCAATTAATAGCTGACCATGCGTTCTACATACAAAATTTTTTATATTGTCACATTTCTTCCGTTGTAGCTCAAGCACTTCAATTCTACGTGTTCTGTCCGAACAAAATGACTGTTCGTTCAAATGCCGAACTGAAAGGTGCTCCACCTACAACCA
This sequence comes from Ceratophysella granulata, assembly GCA_034694905.1. Taxonomy (NCBI): domain Eukaryota; kingdom Metazoa; phylum Arthropoda; class Collembola; order Poduromorpha; family Hypogastruridae; genus Ceratophysella; species Ceratophysella granulata. The sequence goes on along the minus strand of JAQFYU010000210.1, from coordinate 12,320 downwards.
CGGCGTCTGGTGTACCGTTGAATGGTGAAGCGGTGAAAGTTGCAAGACCCGATAACCTTGATAGTATTATGTTTAGACTTCTGTCATTAACTTCGTCAATAATTGCACTTCCATTCAAAGAAAAGTCGTTGGTAAGAGTTTGATTCCGTTTGATCTCTTCTTAAGTAATAGTAGTATTAGTAGTGGTCAGGACCTGAAAAGTACTATAATTGTGACGCTTCATATTTATCAAGCTGGGAGATGAAGAACAACACCATTTGTTTTTGACACCTGTTGCGGAGAGCTTAAGAAGTTATGACAAAGTTGTGTTGGATTGTTTGGCGAAATGTGGTGATCAGCCTCCAAAAACGATCGCCGATATCATAGTGCAAATGGAGCCTACGGTAATGAGAATTCTCTCTGTGCTGGCGAATCCCAACGGAATTAACGTTCTAGTTGGAGGAGATTTGCCAACAGCCTTCAACATAATAGAAACTTCGACTCCTGCAACTATAGTGGACTCCGTAATCCAACTATTCACCAAAATTTGTAACAGCGTATCCCGGTCAAAGTGGATAATGCAACCTATGTTTAAATTCCTCTCAAGTAAGTCTAAGTATACGTATTCTGTGACTTTGCGCTCAGTCAGTTGAATTGTTGCGCACCACAGATTCCGAATATCCGTTGACTTCATCTTATTGTTTCGGCTTTTGGTTTAACTACCACAGAGTCTCCCTATGACGACTTCTACTGCCCTTTGATTGTATCCGAAACCTTTGTTCTGATGTTGCTCAAGGTCATAAATAAAGAAGAGAATTTGCTTGAGTTTACTGAGCTAAAATGTGTAGAGGTATGTCTCACTCGCATTTCAGTTAAAAGTACATGGATGTGAAGGCTAATTTACCAGGTGTTTCATCTGTCTTTTCAGTCGGTGTGTAATAAGCTTGTTGCCAGTTCAACAAAATTTTTCAGCAGTTGTCCAACTTTTGTATCGATATTGACGCAATATATTGGAAGAACTGACAGTAACGAGATTTTTGGTCAGAAGAAGTTTGGAAGTGAAACTATGGATCTACAAGATGGACTAATTAACGTCGCTCCGCTAGGTGGGAATTTCAGTTTGAATTTATTTATCCGATATCTTGTCCTAGTACGTTTCAATTCAATATTTTTACAGGATCCATCTCTTCCTTAAACTTTTCCGCTCATCCATCCGAAGTTTTGCTACAAGCATCTCCGCCTCATCGCAGAGCTCGAACTCCCGTTTGGTCGTATCACTTCTTTCCCGAGGAGAGTTTCTTGGAGCTCATCATCTCGCTGCCTTGTGCTGTTCTTTTGAAAGAAGTTCAGATTGTGCCTCATATTTCGTCTCTTACCAGTAAGTCTATTTGTACTGATACATGCGACTTTGTCTTAGAATTGTATGGACTTTCTAATAACTTATGGATTTCATGACTCAGCATCGTGTCCATCTGCCATTATGATCGAGGTTGCTCGGGATCGCAGTAACTTGACAGTGCCAATGGGTTCACCTGTTCAATGTAGCGGAATGACAACAATTAATATCAGCTTATCGAGACCTGAAGTAGCTCAAACTGTGCTTCTGAGACTCTTTAAACCTCAAGACTCATCCAATTTGGGTCTTTCTCAAATCAGACTCCTCGGATTCACTACATTTAGCGAGGCTGCATACCAAGGACTATCGCAAAGCGAAAGTGTGAGGAATTTGGAATCAAGGTGGGAAGTCCACAAACTAACGAAATTGCATATCACGAGTACCTACGCAATAAATAGATGTGTAATACGATTTGCAGTGCTCAATGGATGTACGTTTTGGATCGAGCTATCGCTGTTTCGGCAAACAACAGCGAACTAAGGAAACGTATAATTGACATCGCGGTCAATATTCCTGATATTCTTGAGTCTTGCTATTCCATTCTAATGTCTCCGGTAGCATCTGGAAAAGCACATGAAGTCTATTTACCACATGCCGCGTCCGTCCTTTTCAATTTTGGAAGATCAAGTAAGGAAGTTAGTGTACAGCTGTTAACCGCCCTCTTGGGGCCTGTTCAGCTCGGATTCGCTCACGGTGAGTTTCTAGTCAAAGTTTCACATGTGAAATGCTGTACCTGCCTGCACCCCATTTCACTGTTTTTTCTTTAATGTTTAAAACCTTCCATAAACTTGTAGGGATGGTGGCCAACGCTTGTGTGCAGCTGCCAATGGGACTATCTCAGCTGAATACAGTTGTTGACCTCATATATAAGCTCTGCTGCAATATACCTGACTGGGGATTCGACAACCTTTCCAACCTAGTCAGCTGGTTAGATTCCAGTGCGATCAAGGCTTTGCAGGTATCGGTGAATCTACTATTCCATCTTGTCGAGTCGAGTACCTATTCTTAGATTACAGCAACTTTTTGCCACAGGGAAACACGGATAAGAAGAGTGTTATGCCGGAATACGTCCAAGCTGTATCCTCAGCTCTGTGGTCGTTTGCTGATAGGCGAAAAATTGAGCTTTCTTCCTTGGCCACACCAGAATTCCTGATGTATGTATTGTGTATCGTATGTTATAACCCAATCACGAATTGATTGGCCTAGCCCTCTGGGAAAACTATTCCTCAAATACTGTCCACTCCAGCTTAGCTTTCCCATTGGTTTTAACGGTGGTGTTTTCTTAGTAGTCCACTCCTTCCAAGTAGCTAAGAAGTCTTGCGAGTGGTGCCTTATTGGAAGGAGTGGATTATGGCAGTGAAGAAGAGAATCTTTGTTACGCCGAAGTATGCAACAATTGCTTCGTATGTGTTGATTGACAGAAAATTGCTCAGATGGTCGGAGATGCTGGAGGATAAGAGTGAATTGAAGGCAGCTGTAGATCACATGATTTGCTCTGTGTGTTACTGTAAACCATGGCTATTCGTCTACCTTATGTTTGCACTTGGAATCGTGAAACAGATGGACTGGATTGGTACGTCTACGGTTCTTTATCATCTAATTAGTCCAGGAAGTTCTCTGAGCTATGTACTATGCACGATATTCATTTTATTTTGCAGAAAAAGACAAGCGGTTAGAGGATTCTCTTCAGATGTGGCATGAGGAGGGATGCATCTGGGACAGAGTCGTTGTCCAAGACTTGCAGACGCTAAGTAAGCATCTTAATCCCGGCGTCCTCATGACTCTAGCTCGTGCTTCGCAGTCTCCAACAGCTGCCAAAATGCTCTACCTTTCTCAATTTGTGGGACATTTGAATACAGCCATTATGGGTAAAGAGTTCAATTATGTTGTATCTACTAAACCTAATCTAGTAATTTACAATTCCTTCTACGTGGGAGTCTAATAGTTTCAGCACATTAACTGTAGATTTCTGGAACTACTATACGAATATTTGGGTGAATGGCGAAGGTTTTTCGAAGGAGGTTTCAGCAGGTGACTGTTTTAACTTTTAATACTAGTCCTGCTACTGAGCGTTGGGCACTTGAGAAAAATCATTTTATTACCGTTAATAGATGTTATCTCGACGCCATCAATTATTGCGGTTTTGGAATTTTACGCTGAACTCTGTCGTATGAATCAGTTTAAGGATTGGTTTGGGACTCAAGGATCAATATTTTGGCTACCACTACTCAACCTTCTGGCCACACTACCTGAAAATTTGAAAGCAAATTTCTATGGATCTTTTGTATATGACCTAGAATCAGTTCTTATCAACTTTCTAACTAAATGTTGCTGGTCCCATCCTGAGAATCAAAAAACTATTGCTTCATGTCTGTGTGATATCGTTTTGAAGCAAAAAACTACTGCACATAGTAAGACATACACCATTCAATACTACTTCTATAGCCCTAGTATAAACGAAGAAATGCACTAAGTAGTTTGTTCCTAACTCCATACTTTGACTAACTCGCAGAGGCGGTATTCTTACATTCAATGTCCTCCTTCTGTCGTCGGCTTTTGATTCAGCTACTGTTGGAGAACGAAAAGATAGTTGTACAAGTCAAGAGTCTAGCAAGCACTCCTTTGAAGTCTCCACCTGAAAGTTTGCCATTAAGTGATCGACATCCTTCGATGGGTGGAGATAGTGTGTTTTTGATCAATTCACACTCTTTTACCTACGATCTTCTGAAGCTCATTGGTATGTTCAGAGAAACGGAAACGATACCTTCATTTCTCGTATTTTGGGCTCCTAAAGGATGTTCTGTTACTGTATAATCTCTATTGCTTAGAGCCATTTGGTGCATCAGGGGAAAGAGCTTCTACAAAGTCTGAGGCAAACAAGTTCCTCAGCTTCCTGAAGAAAGAGCAAGGTGTATTAGAATCCAGATTGGAAGTGGTTGATCAAATACAAGAAAGTCTGTCCGAAAACTCGAATCAGCAAAAATCGTTCCTAGAAGCTAAACGACTAACTCGCGTGGCCGCAAAAAAGCTAAAACCAGATGGTTTGGTGGAATCTAAGGATGACGTTCTGGAGGTTGACGCGCGTTGTCCAACACTTGTAAGTTAGAAATATCTTCCGCAAATGTTGTCTTCAGTAACATTCCTATAATTGTATTTTGTATTTTTCAGATTTTGGAAGCAGAGGAATTTCCCGACGTAAAAATCCCTCTCAGTCTGCCGCTGAGTATTATTCTATCTGCTATAAGGGAGCAAAAACCAGACTGCTTCTTAAATGCACTTGTCATCACTGTCAGAGAGGACTTCCATGGTTCAGGTAGAACATTAATTGAACTACATAAACAGTTTAATATCCTGACGCTTATGTGGTACATAAATATTTTGCTCCAGATGCAGGTTCTGCAACAAACCTCAAACCTTGCTCTTCTCAAGGAAAATCTCAACAGACATCTACGTTTCCAACCTCAACTCAGGAAGCGGAACCCGTTGAACCTGTTCCAGATGTATTTAAAGTCTTCCCACTACCTTCGACGGTTGAAGTGTTTAGCCGCCTAGGTGGACTAGGAATATTGGCTAAGCATCTGCCCGTTGTGTATCCGGACACTCTTCGTCAGATTGCCGTAGGGTCGAAATGCGCTGGAAGTTACGGAGTAGTCGTCCACGACAGCTACGGATTGCCAAATGACGACTGGGTGAAAGTAGATAACTGCGACGATTTCTACGATGTACGATGAATTCCTTGTTTTTTTTCTTATTTCATCTTCGATGTTGAAACCAGAGACAACTTACTAGTAATTTTTTCAGGATATGATGGATAGCATGGTTGCTTCAACGCCCATCCCGAAAAAAGGCATGTCGGCCATGAGACAGATGAATCTAACGCCTGGAATTCCACCTCACTCCATGGCGGCCTTTGGCTTGTTTCTTAGTCTTCCAAGATTCTCTGAAGTGCTTCTGGGAGAGAGATTGGGATCGCAGTGCATGCTCCGACTCGTCATGGGCGTTAGCGATGATGCTGATGGAAGTTAGTGAAAAGTGTTTTGCGCCAATTGAGCGTCCAAAATTCAATCCCTGTCTGAATCTTTGGTTCAAAATGAAATCAGAAAATTGTTGATATCAGCTGAAGATCAACCTCACGAAATTCTAGAAGAGTTCTTTTTCGAGAATCGGAAAAGATTCGTCGGGAAAAATAAATTCGCGCGTATAGACTTTTATCGATCGAATTTTTGTTCTAAATTTTCCTCAAAAATATTTGTTGTTGAATTTTTGTCTACAACAGAAAGGCACAAGTCCTCTGGTCGGCCGGCCAACCTTCCGAGCACCCTCTATTTCCATGGAATTTATTTGTAGTGCAGGCAAATCAAGGTTAATTGGAAGTTCGGCCGCCGTTTGTTCGAGAACTCTAGACTGCTTCAATTTTTTTTAAATTCCACAATCAGCAAACCTCGAAAGGGTGCTCGCTGTCGCGACCACCCTCGGAGGGTCCTCGAGAATGAGCGAGGTGGAGAGTTTTCCACTATATCTGATTCTCTGATGAATTTGAAATAGCAATAGTCAAATATTGTGATTCAGCATGTTCAAACGCGGTTCGAAGCATCTTCGATCAGTAATAGTATACCAAACAGAATTCGGTACCTACATAGATTGTATCATTGGACGCCCAATTTGCCTCACAACTATGGTTTTATTCCATCTAATATTATATCTATAATTCTGTGACGGATACTTCTAGATGACATATTTGGTTCGCCAATCGCCAAAACTTTGCCCACTTTACCTTTCCAAGTCCTGAAATGCCTGCTAGACATTTTACCACTCAGTTCTGATGAAGGGACGAATCTCAGGAAAGCGATGGTTGACATTAAGGCCACTCATTTCATTTTGGCTGTCCTGGCCGTGTTCACTCATCAAGCTTGTGATCCAACACTAGTTCCCGGCTTGCAGCACGAGGTAAAATGTAGTTCGATGCTATGCTTAGCCTTAGCCTGTCCTGGTGAGGGAGGCTCTTCTAGAAACTGTAATGATTTCTTGTATATTTTTATAGTTGGTAATAGCTGCTACGAAAGCTCAAGGCGGATATATTGATAAATCTGGAAAGTCCGATGACAAGGCGTATTGGGCCAAGGGAACTGGATTTGGTACAGGAAGTACAGCACAAAGTTGGGATATTGAGCTTGCAATGCAGAAAAAGAAGTCTGAAGAGGAAAATGTAACTTGTTTACTCCAAGTACTTTCAAGCTATATCCATCCTCGGATTAGCCACGCTGAGCCAAGTCGTAAAAGTTCGGATGGGCTCGAAGTACTGAGAAATGAACTGCCTGTTGAAATGCAAGAATTGCTTAAAAATTCCTGTCTCTTTCCTGCCATAGCTGGGTACCTCCGGAACGACTCTGGTAAAGGAAACGAAAGTACAATTACTCTGCTATGCATATCTGAAGCTATTTCCAATAGTGCAGCTAGTTTTTTTTATATATGTTCCAGTGCTCGATCTTGGCCGCCACGTCCCGCTTTATAAGTCAGTTCTTCAATTTCTTCGGTCTCTGGTTCACAGCACTGAACTGCTAACACTGCTAGCACCTTGGGAAACTCGCAAGGTTAAAGGCACTGTCAATGATGAGCCAATTCCGGTGCTTCTGACCAAATTAAAGGACATCGTCGACGGCTACTCGAAGAGACTCTCGTGAGTTTAAATTAAAACTGCAACCGAAATTCCAATGTATAAAAAATGATCCCGTTACAATTTGCTTTCCAATATCTTTAGTAGCAACTCGAAAAGAACCAACAAGGGCAAACCTGGTCCTAAGCCCCTTGATGAATTGGAAGATGAAGGACTTGCATTGTTAATCCCAGATATACAGTCCACAGCGATCCTTGTGGAGGTACTGTTGGATGCAGGCAGGCTATCGTCATCATATTTCTCAATCGAGCATAGACGGAAATTGATTGGAGTGGTTTTTCAAGTAAAGCTGGATTGGGAAATATGAAGATGACTTGCCTCTAACTCTGCCTTTGACGCTAGTGCTTCGTAACTAACATCTGTGCTTCATTATCAGGATGCGATCAATGAACTCGTTCTAAAGCGTGGTCCAATGGAAATGGAATTAGGAGATGAGAGTGGTCAAAGTTTGGCTCCAATTCAGAAGACTTTGGAACAAAGGTATCTTGAAGAAATGAAGAAGCTGCAATTTGGTAAGCCTTTTCCGCCTCAATACATAGACATACATGCTTACTTTATAATGATGAATTCCAAGTAAACTAGAATGGTCAAAAGCGGAGCTATAGTCAGAATGAGTGCTAGAGAAACGCATTTAATAGTTTGGCATGGGATGAGGTGAGAGAATGTTTAGATTTTCCTCCTTTCGAAAGAACAACATTCTCTTATGTAGTGAGAAAGGTGTGGGTGTGGATGGGGACCGGTGATTTCTTGAGTTCACAAGTCGAGTATTGGTGGAGATCTCTTCTATTTAATTTCTTCATATTGCTAGTTTGTAATGTTGAAACAATTACGCAAATATATTGGTTTCAGCGTTCTTTGAGATGATTGCTGAAGATGAAGAAAGTACAGGAGTAAGGTTTACCGTCTCTCATCACTACGAAGGGAATGTCCGTGCCAATTTCTCAAGGAGCTTTCCCGCTCGTCTGAAGCGGTTGGCTCAAGAAAGTGTGACACTTTCCACTTCACTGCCAATTGCCTATGGGAGTACAATATTTGTTCGGTGTGATACTGATCGACTAGATGTAATGAAGGTTAGTAGGAATTCGTGCCATTTGGTTCTACTCTGATTCAGACATACTTGGAGCGCATGGTGCGGTTGGTGCTACCCCGGTCCAAAATGACCTGGGTCGACCCCGATTGAAATTGAGCCAAGTTCAACCCCGTTTGAAAATCGGGCTTTCCAACTCCGACTGAAGTTTCACTGCTTCGATCCCGTTAAATATTGCACTCTCCCGGGGTCATATGGTGAAAACTCGCCTTCAGAAACCAACATTTTCTTGCGCTTCGCACAATTTTCAGATTGATCTCAAATAGCATGATTTCGCGGAGTCGGATCACGAAAAATCGCTTTCAGAAACCAAAATTTTCTTGTGCTTCGCGCAATTCTCGAACTTGATCGTAAATAGCATGATTTCGCGGGGTTGGATAGTGAAAATTCCCTTACAGATACAAAAAATTTCTTGCGCTTTGCGTAAATGGCGAAGGTAAAATTATGAATATCTGTATGAATTAGTTATTGTAATCTCGCGGGGTCCAGTCCGATATTGAAAATTCATCTTAATCTTGAGTAATCAAAATTTTCTTTGAACTTTCAAATTGTACGATTTCACTGGGTCGAATAATGAAAATTTGCTCGCCGAAGCCAGAATTTTTTTCCGCTTCGCGCAATTAGCGATTTAAAAAAATAAATGAGAGAAGATTGGTTTTGAAAAATTTCTTGAGTTGGGCGTTTGGGTATTTTGGCCAACCCCGATTTTTTTGGACACATGGCTACCCCGGGCTCAAAAAGGTCATCCAAGTATGTCTGCTCTGATTGTAAGAAGTGAATTTTTAAATATTGGTTCCATCTTGCTCAGGTGCTAATTACTGGCCCAGCAGCAACGCCATATGCCAATGGCTGTTTTGAGTTCGACGTATATTTCCCCAACGACTATCCAAATGCACCCATGATGATTAACTTGGAAACCACAGGCCGTCAACGTATTCGTTTCAATCCAAATCTGTACACCGATGGGAAAGTCTGCCTCAGTATCTTGAACACATGGCATGGACGGCCAGAAGAAAAGTGGAACCCTCAAACATCAAGCCTTCTTCCGGTATGTTACATTGCATAGATAAAAGCATTTCCTGCTGCAAAATGTCAATTTCTCGTTATTTGAAAGGTGCTCGTCGCCATTCAGTCTTTGATTCTCAATGCGGAGCCATACTTCAACGAACCTGGCTACGAGAAGTCTCGAGGCACTGATACTGGTGAAAGAAATTCCAAGGAGTACAATGCTGGTATTCAAATTGCGACAGTAGAATGGGCAATGTTGGATCAACTTCGACACCCCTCTGCGTGCTTCAAGGAGGTCGGTTTACTTTTGCTCAACCTCACTTGTGTCATGCCTTTTCCTAACTAGTGTCAGCCTATACTGAATACTTGTATCTTGTGTCGACGATATTAAAATTATCTCTCTTTACATGTTTGTATCGATTCAGATTATACATCATCACTTCTGGATAAAACGGGCGGAGATAATCGAACAATGTGAGCATTGGTTGGAGGAGCTCATTGTTACATGTCGAAGCGATAAACGAGCTGGGAAAAACGTCACTGGCAATCTAGATCCCGTGTCGGTTTTTAAGGTAAAGAAGCTTCATATTGCTGCAGCTGAAGCTCGGTGTGTTTCCATAGCCCTATTCGCTTGGAATACAGTACACCCAAACTAGCCCAGAAATATTGGTGTATCTGGCTTCCAGCTGCCAGCTGCCTAATGCCATCACGAGAGACATATCTCAGGGGGCAGCACTAGAGTCAGGTTTCCAACCAATCTCGGGATAGTGGATAGGCTCCAGCGGATTAATGATATTCAAACACTAGCGTGTACAGTAATTTCTTCTATTCCGCAGAACAATTTGGTGCTTCTGAAGAAGGAGTTTGGGTCAATGAAACCTCCCGCCGGATTGGAGGACCTTGTTGACATATATCCGTCCAAGTCTGAGGATGGCGGGAACAGCTCTGGTGTTTCGGGCAGCAGCCCAGCTTCAGAGGCCTCCAAAGACGTAAATCAAACTGTCCAGTCACACAATGTTCCTGACAGTCCCAAAGTCAGCAAGAGCAGTGGAAAGGACGACTCGGATGAATCCATGGTCATTGATGCTTGAGGAGAGATTCATTTTTCAGGAATTCGTGCTGTTCTTCTGAAGTGTGTTTCTTTGTATTATATTTATTATTTAGACTTGTTATTTGTTAGGTCTTTGGTGGACTCGCAAAGTATAAGCTATGTGTATCATCAATTCTTATCCATTTTATTTGAGTTTTGAACCCTCTTCAGTTTTAACCTTCAATGCGGTTACCTTTCTCTGCGTACACGCGGAAGTCGTCTACGCTCTTACTTCGAGTTTCCTACTATTTGGTATGATAGGGTTGTTACTTGAGATTTGTTCCGAAGATATAGGTGAAGGATTTCAGCACCTGAGACTTCATTGCACTACAGATGATGTAGATCTAATGTATTAGTATTAGACGAAGAAATGTATGACTGTTATCTATTGAGCTCCCAATAAAATATCCTATTCGCAACTCACAATCTCCTCCAATCGTTCCTTACTTTGAAAATGTCAAACTTTCCCCGATCGATCTTCTTTCTTACCACCTGCACTTCAGTGAGTACTAATTGGCAACAGAACACTACTAGTATGTATGTATTATGAGTTTCGTGGTCCATGGAGTAAGTTAATTCCATCATGGTCCCATTTGTATCGAATTACGTATGTACCAACAAACACTACATAGTTCATTTACCTCTCTGGAATTCGAATTCTGATTCGGCACTACAAGACTGCTACACATGTGATCCACGACTTTAGATTCTATTGCAAACGAAGTGTAGATCAATCAAATACTCGACTTTCTAGGTCACGTGGCACGCCAAGGCCTAGGGTGACTACTTTTCAGCTGGTACGCCAGACTGCCAGACGGATTAAATCGTACAGTGGATTATTCATCAACTTCCTAGATCGATGTCGATCCCAACTTCCGTTGAATGCTCCAAGGGTCTTATTCAGTGTTCCTTCTTCCATCCCATTAGACCCTTCTACATATTTTATTGCCGTAAAGTGTAAGAGTAAGATTCACCTATCAACTTGATAAACTCCAATTCGCTTTAGTTTTAATTATGTTTTTTTTTGAACCAGCGAGCGACATGTCCGAATTTATGACACCTGAAGCACATACTGAAGCAGGAGATGGTTAACAAATTAATGACTGGATCTAAATAGATATCAAGTCTTGCAACTGCAATTCATCCAGGTAATACGGCAGTACGAATCTGTACTTATGTATATTGTTATACCAAGAAAATTTTACCGAGAATTATTTACCGAGAACTTTTTACCGAGAAAATTGTAATGTAATAACCGAGAAAAAGTTTTACACAGAAACGACTTTGGAATTCTCCCCGTCATCTATCTGGCATAACATTCATTCAGCCACATGGATATTCTCCAGTGGAGCTGATCGGACTATGAGATTGTACACATATAAACTGTTACAAAATCCATTTCTATCGCTATACGTTTGACATTCTTTATGCTCACATTTATTCAGAGTTAATTGCCTAGAATTATCATGAATAAAGTAGGTTTCATATGGAACTAATTAGCAAACGCATGCGGAATACTATGTGTTGTATGAAAATACTGTATGAAAAATACAAAGGCTGATATTCATCATACTTCTCGAGCGAATCGAAAACTTGAGCGAAAAATTCGCGTGTCAGGAATTCGATTCGCGCAGTGCGAATCGAAAAATATCGAAATTGGGTAAATTCGCTCATTGGTATTCATGATTGAAAGGCTTCGAAATATCAATTTCTTTTGCATTGTTTGTGGCATTATAACCGACGGCGACTATTCGTTGGTATTATATGATTACCGAAGTGTGACACATGTGACATTTGTGACCATTTGCCATTGTGTGACGTAAGGAACATAAATGGGATTGAGTATGGTATTTGATTTTTAGGATTTGCTGTATTTGCTCTATTGAGGTTAAAGTGTCGTTTTACTGTGTCATAGCGTTTCTGGATTTGAAATTGTATAGAACGCAGTGGAACTAAGGTATACCAACGCCAATCAAATCTTGGTGGCTGCTTGAATAGGCTGAGTTTTAACTTTACCGGCAGGATTTCTCTCTCAACCATGTGGAGACAACTCTCGTGTCTCCACATGTCTCCACTTTGTGGAGAC
>JAQFYU010000209.1:0-28520 GCA_034694905.1 Ceratophysella granulata | reverse complement strand
GGTTCCAGGAAAAAGAGCTACTTGCACTACCCTATAAAGGCGGCGGACAAACAAACCAAACAAGTCGAAATACCCTGCATACAGCGATACGCAGAAATTGGATTATATTTAAAAAGTTGGTGATTTGTGAATTTTTCAACGGAAAATGTTAATTCGGGTTTGAGGATCTTAGCTCAAGTTCGGTCAGAGAGGCTGACTCGGGTAATTCGGTTTTGTGGGAATTTGATCAACTGCAGACTAGTGCATGCTAGGAATGTTGGGATGTAATCTGTTGGCAGTCAACTTTGGGAGATTACATCTGACGTGGTATACAGTAACTAAGTTACAAAACAAAGTTTGGTCTGCAAGTAAATTATTGGATTTCGGAACTCGTTTAGTACTGGTGGGAAGAAAGTCACGAACTTTTTGCTCAATGCATCTCAGAATTTTAAGATCAGTTCAGCCAACTTTGCTCCTTTTAATTGGTTTATCAAAATGATAAGGAATTTCCAATTTTATGAACCTATTAGAACTGAAAACTTGATTGTCTGGTTCAATTGTTTAGCATTTACTAAGAAATTTTGGAGTAGGTCGAAACTTAGCTACCAGCAGTTTGAAATTTTTCCTCGTGTAGAAGTGACACGAAATACTTTCCACATTTCAACCTGAACGGCGCTACGACATACAAAATTTTGCTATGTTTTGACTTCGGTGGAACAATCATCAGGTCTGTTACACGCGATCAGTCCCAATTACAGATTTACTTGGAATTTTTACAACTTTTGGTAGCATTTTATCAATGTTTTATAAAGTAATTATATTTATTTGGTGCATTAGCTTACAGAAGTTCCAACTTATCGAGTTTCGATTCGAATTCATTTCTAACTTTTTGCAATTGGCGATTGGGCCAATTTAAATTACGTACTTGGATGAGCATTCTAATGCAAAACTTGGATTTGAGATTTGAGGGCTCAAATACCTTTATTAGATTCGCAATTTGTCAATTCTCAATCTAACGGTAGTTGGCTTCTTGGAACTGATATGAAGTTTTGACTTCAGGTTCCTTCGTTTAACCGTGCAAATGTAAAATATGTCATACGTTAGGGTTTCTTTCCTTATTATTAGCAGCTCGTAATTACATGCAACGTATGTATTTATTGTATCTTCTTAGTATGTTCAATGCTCATCAGTACGGCAAGCGCCACCTGTACCTGGTGTCAATCTGTACATGCATAAGTTCGAAGATCTATTAATTTCTCGCTACTCCGAACCTTTCAAAGATTCGCATAAACAATGTTTTTCGAAATTAAAACAGACCAAGTTACCAAAATGCAATCATAACTTCCAAATAGCCAAAATATATTTCCTGATTTTTGGTTTTGAATATGGCATAATATTTATTGCAGCGATCAAAAACAAGAAGTTGGCGGCAATAATGTAATTGCATTTTGCCTTACTTGCATATTTAGGCGATTGTACTAATCTTAATAACGGTTATTTATACATAAATTTGGATATAAATATTTTTCTAGAGAAGTAAACACTATTATGTAATTTTTATGATTCCTTTTGATTTATGCAATTCCCACTTTTCCCATGTCAAATTCAGAGCATAACTCAGCCGCACTTCCGTAGCCTCAAAGCACTCTACCAGACCTCATGAATTTTACACGTACGTCTGCCCTTCCTGCCACAGAAGGACAAATTCGTTTGAGCTAGAAAACTTTCTGATCTTGATTTGAAGTCTTGATTTGATTTGAAAGTCTGATTTTGATTTTGGTTACTAGCACTCCTAATTTTTTAGTTATAAGAAAATTGCATAAAATTGCATAGATTAAATCATCACGTTTTCACTAATGAGTCTAAACGAAAATCATCGTTTAGCTGCCATCGATTTTGTTTCTATGATGGGATTTCAATTTAGTGGCTTGTCCTTGACCTTGACCTACCGCTAATTAATGCGAAATACCTATTCCGTGGTTAAATTGAGTAACCAAAGATTTTCAACAAAAAATTCGTCTATTCCCTGCACATTTGGCGTGTCCGGAAGTCTGTAGCCTTGTAAACCAAGCCAGTTTTTCCATGTTCTGAATTGGGTAGTTCTAGTGGAATTAATCGGTGGTTATTGGTGTTCCACTGAGGAGTTTGTTGGAGTGGAATTGTGGACAATTGAATTAAGGGCTGGAGATGGAAGGATTTGATAAGACGAGAGGCAGAACTTCACCTGCCTTCCATTCTGCATATTTATGGAGAGACCAAGTCGGTTGGACGGACATGGAGCAGCCGAAGAGCCGGTTCCTATTCAAACAAGAAAGTTATTCAAAAGCATTAAGTATGTACAGGTCTCTCTTCTGGTGAAGGAAAAGGAAGTATTTGGCAGAATATTCAGCAGAAGAAAGCAGAAAAAGAAGAGGGACTGAGTTAAAGTGGAAAACTTTCTATTATTTGTATTTGTGTTACTTTTTTTTTTCTCCCTTCACCCGACGACGACTTCCTCTCAGAAGAGGAAAATCTATATGGAAAGAGTCTAATGGAAATGGAGGACTCGGCGAGTCACTCGTGCACGCATAGTGGCATGGCAGGACGCGACGTAGTCTAGGAGTTTATTATATGTATACCGATATTTAGTAGTTTAAATTGTACGAGTATTAAGAATATACTTTGAAACAATTTAATAGTCAAAATCCTTCCTAGAAAAAATTCAGAAGTTTTCCAATGAAATTGTAAATAGGAAAGGCTCGTATGCACTAAAATGGTCCAAATAATGTAGGCACTAAAATATGCACACAAAAATGAACACTTCAAGCAAATTCTTTTGATCACCCAGTCAGCCAAGTTGCGGAAACGGGAAGACATATTAAATACCGGTGAATTAAAATCCAATGGAGATTTTTTTAATTTTAGAATAAGGTATTGCCCAGAACCTATGAATAACGGCGAGAATGTTTAAAGTCGAAACTATACAATACAACAAAAGAATGCTTTAAAAATTGTCAAAATATGTAGCAAAACTGAGGAAATACTCCAAAATGTGCGCCAGCATTATAAAAAAAACATCAAAATATGCAAAATGTACACTTATGTAAAGCGTTAAAATATGCATGAAGTTTACATTTTTGTTTATTGGAACTAGGCTTGCGAATAGTTGAAATCTTGTGTTTGAAAATCAATAGCTCCCGATAAATGTGTTTTGAATAGCAGCACTTTGCTTTTATTAGTCACATAAGTCATCACAAAAATTGAAAACGTCTTGTACATTTGAAAATGTGAGATTAAATAGAAAAATATTATTGATTTTTGTGCACCAAACAATCAAAGATGTAATTGTTTTTGGCTTAAGCTTTAAAACGCACCTCAAAACGAAAAATCGGCAATATCGAAAATAGTTTTGTACACTAGAATTTGGAACAGAATTGATACGATATGAACGGAATATGAAATTATATGAAATATAATTAAGTATAAAATATGAAAGGAACAAATTAATATTGTTCAAGCTTTCAAGCTTGCGGATGGGGTGCTACGCTACCTATTCGTAAACAAATTTTTAGTATCTAATGAAAAAGTAGCAAAAAAAAAAAGAACTCACAAAATTTTCATTTATCAAAATACGTAACCATTTGCAAGCATTTAAATAGCTGGGAGCTTTGCCTGTGTTGGGAAGTAAAAGCATGTGCGCTATTTCTTCAGGAAATTGATAATGTGAATTATCACAATTAGATTCTCTATAAAGTTCATGTTCCCAAGTATCTACTCCGTTTGATTAAATTCCGCTCAATTTTATAAAGTGTACGTTTGAGTAGTAATAATATGAATATAAAGGTAATTCTGACGGAATCAAAAATTGCAAGGTTATTTCATTAAGCTTAAGCTTCTTTGACGAAATTCATATTTATTACTCAAATTGGTCTTCCAATACTAGTCTATTTGTGGATCGAATATTTTATGCATGAGTGACGTGGAAGGGATGTTGCACTGTGTGGAATGGAATGTTTTAGGGTGACATACCGTGTCGGGTCCGTTTCTAATGCAAGAAAGGTGCCCGAAGTCAATCGTCAATATTCTGCGTGCACTTTCCCATTCGTCCTTCAACCTAAACAATTTAACATTTATTTTGGGAACAATATTTGTGAAATTGTTAATTGGGACGGGAAACTACCTATTAGGTGATTCTATTTCGGATGCGATATACTCGTATTCTATTTTCAGTAAATGTCAAATTTCCATTATTGTGTCGGACGACATGTAATTGCTTTGGTACACTAATGCTCTACATATTAAATGTATTCTTAGTAGTTTAATTTTGACATTTTCAGTTATTAAAAGCCGAACCAATGACGTAACTGTAGAGACCGATGTACATGTACAAAGTATTGACCTTAGACCAATTTTACTTAATATTCAATTCACATTTAAAAGCAGCCTCGCTCGTGTGAATATATTCCCGATATTTCATGATTATCGTTTCATTTTTTTAAAATAGGCGCTCTAATACATATGTGCATAAATTCATTCATCGGGTGACGAAACTATATTAATGATTTTTCATGAAAATTTCAAGATATTGATTTTAAATGTTTTAAATCGTAAAAGAAATCAAAAATATTTCCTAATCGTACATTAAAAACGTCAACTTGCTTTTATATTTTCCATTTTTTCTATTTCAATAAACATCCAATGTACGTACGGTGTGTGGCAATAGATTCACAAAAAAATTATTTAATTTACTTAATTAATACAATAAATTCGTGAAAATTATAATTTTCTTAACTCTTTATGAAAATGCGATGCAAAGGACAAAAAAAAAACGCTTTAATAAACCTGATGTATAAAACTTGTTTTTTAAAAAATCGTGAAAAATAGCATGATTTTACTAGCTTTGCTTTAATTTCTACGCTTTGGCTAATTTGAAGTAGCCAGTGATAGTTAGCTTGTCATATGGAAAGTCAAATTCAAAGAATTCGTAACTACGAATTACAAGCTTAATGCATGCAAATCAGATTCTGTCAGCGTTGTTGGAGGTAGTTATAATGATGATAGCACATCTTGCAGCGTGTGATAAGAGATGAAGTAAATATTGAATAAAGCATAAGCACTGCGTCGCCTCTTTGGCTCTAAATAGCGTAAGAAACATACTTAATTAAAGGCCCGGATCTGCATATTTTGGCATGTTTTTTCTGGCTGACACTGGGCCTGTGAAACTCTGGATCTCCACGGGTCATGTCAGTGTGACCCGATTGACCCTATTTTATTTTGCATATATTTGCATATTTGGGAGTTTTATGGCATATGTGCCTATTTCACGATTTTAGGCATATTTTTGCATATTTTTGCATATTTTGTCTAAAATTTACCAAAATCGTGTAAGGGTACTCCCTTAAAGACCATCTATTGCGAAAAAATACTGAGAAGTGAGCAGCATTTGCAGTATATTGTATGAAATGAATGTATTGGTGGTTGATAGAGTGTGCAAGGCATGAGATATACATATTCGTATATCTATTGCCATTTCTTGGGAATATGGTCGGATGCTGCTGTTCTGTTTTCGGTTCAATTTAAATTAAAGGCAGCGTTTAGGCTGCATATGTTGTACAATATCGCTGACGAGACGAATGGCATTATATAAATTGAGTTTTTGGTTTGAATATCTCGACACCTCAATGGCTGATTTTCAAGATTTGTGAAGCTGAGGGAACGGATTAATTGTTTTGTAGGCATACAAACGTACGCTCAGTAATGCACAGCATAGCTTGACGACGCGAACATGGTAAGCTACGAGTACGAGAGACACTTGGAATGGATGCTACTTGTTCAATCTCTTTTAACCAGCCGTAGGCGAACTAATTTTAATTAATAAATGTTGTTCAAGTATTTTCTAGTTTCACGTGAAAGTGGTTCTATAAAAGTCAGAAAATGAAATGCATTATTTCTACTTAAAAGAATCTTAGAAAGCGATTTCTTGGTTTTTTTATTTTTCAAGCATATTTTAAGGTTTTTATAGCATATATGCACATATTTTAAGGTTTTTAGAGCATATATGGGCATATTTTGAGTTTTATTAGTGCATATATATGGGCATATATTCAGGTTTTTTAGTGCATATATATGCGCATATATTCAAGTTTTTTTAGTGCATATTGTCCGGGCCTTATTAATTATGAAAATATAGTAGAATTTAGCATGAGCTTTTACGAGCTCAAATTGATCCACGAACCCACTCGTAAGCAAGCACAGGAACCTTGGTCCCAGTTCTGTACCACATTTTGTTTGTGCTTTGCACACGACTTTCACCAGCTGAGCCGCTTTCACCACAGCAGTGGAAAGGTCTGACCATCTCGTCCTAAGCTTTTCTCTGGGAGGAATTTTCATTTAGTTCACTCAAGGGCTGCTGAATGCTGAAATAAAGATGGTGTGAAAGACAAATTGTAAAGTAGTATCTTGTTCAGAAGGCCCCCAGTTCCCGGCACGTAGTAATGCAGGGATTGTGTTAAGAATGGAAAGGCCGGTCTTTTGAGGATGGATCACATGATGGAAAAGCCTGTTCGGAAAGAAATAGTAGGTAAATGAAACTCAATACATGAGCATAACATAACAATATCAATGGATAATAGTATTACGGGGTTTTGAGGATTCGTCTTTCTCTGACGAAGGACCAGCAGGGTCTCACACTACTCCTGCTTCACTCCTCTCATCCCATACCGCACTTTCTTCGTCCGACAACCAGGCCACGCTTCCTTTGCGGTGGGCCACCAAGGATTTCCTTCTTTTCTTTCTTCTTGGGCTCTTCTTGAACCATTAGTGTCATATGGCCATGGGAGGAAAGGAAGACCGTCTGAATCTGAATCTAGGCTGAATTCTTGACATGTCCGATGTCCGTCTATGATTGAAAAGACCCTCTCTACAATTAGTTTGACCGGGAACTTGAACAAGATTGGCCTCATTCTGAGTACTGTACTTGGGTTGAAATTAATTGTAAGTCATAAGTTGTCTAATTAAAAAATTAGCATCACTAGGCGATGATACATAGCAGAACCGCCTTATGTATCAAATTTGAGCTCCACTGACGAACGAATTCATCAATCAAGCTGAATATAATTAAGGAGAAACTATTTTCGTTTTTAATTTGGTTTCAACCTAGTAGTTGCATGAATCATCAAGTAAGGCTGAAAGTTTACATTTATATTGACAAAATATATTCAAATCGCAGAGCGATAAAAACGGTGTGACTTACAATTAATTCAAACCCAAGCATTAGAGAATGCGGCCGAAGGCCAATATGGTCCTTAATATTATTCTGGTTTCGTATTCGGCAGTGTTAGTGTATGTATGTTGTTGCGAATCCTGAAAAACCTCAAATTTTGTGTTCGACGCCCCAATTTCATTACAATTTGTGTATTGGAAAGGCCTCATCTACCAAAAACGGTTTCCATGTAGAACAGTTTATAATTCCATGTTCCCCGTATGTTATCTGCAGAATAGCTCCATTATCTAGGTAAGCTTGCTTGGCGTGGCAGAATAGCGTGAGGCCCACCATCTGTGTTTTCTCCGAAAAGTCCATTATACTACTTAGTAGAAGCCTTTAGCGTGGCCTCACTTGAACCGGCCTTTACCTTCCTCATCCTCTTCACTGAGCTGCAGACAATCTGCTTTCCTCTCGGGAAGCTGGAACTTGAAACTCAATATTCAGGTCTTATGAAGCAACAAGGTATTGGTCGTACATGGTGAAACTCGATACTCCTGATCTCGATACGTGTGCTCGAATTCAGGAACCGTGAGCACGCGGTAACCGCATATGCTTGCCGACCGTGGTAACCACTTGCACGAGTTTTAACCTGAAGTATCGGGTGGTTACCTTGAACTTGTCAGTGGTTACCATTTAGCTTTCTCCACATACGGTTACCGCGTGCTCACTGTTCCTGAATTCAGCCCGATATGCGGGTCCTTGGCTATAAATTCGGAGTTTGCTAACCCATTGTGCAGAAAGGAGAAAGTTGTAAGCTGCCGCTGTCAGACTAGTGGAGAAAGGAGTGTTGGGTATGTGAGAGAAAGAAGTGGAGATGAATAAGGAGAGAGTGGGTTCTTTTTGCTATTATTGGATTGTTCGTTCAAATACATAGATGTGTCCTGAGGGAGAGGGAGATGATATTAAATGGAACGAATTTCTCTCTCCTTGTACGGCGGAAAGGATCAGAGCAGAAGAGCCCACATTCCTCCTTCATGTTCCACGCTCCGCGCTCCGCGCTCCCGCCGCCACCTCCCAAAACCAACTTTGACATCTATCTCAGCTCTTCCTCTACTCTAATGTGTAATTTGGGGAAAGAGCCCAGGACAAATCATGCTCCACAGCTTCACATTCCCACTACTACGAGTACTACCTGACATTACTACGCCTCTTATTTATTGAGCCATTCAATTGGAAGGGACGGGCGGGTTCCCGCTCCGAGCCAGACGGAGCAGACAGGCCGAAATGACATTGGGCCAGAGGAGAAAATAATAAATATAATATTCTCTTTGAAAGACGGGTTTGGGAATCAGGTCTCTTTTCCTGTGTCGAGTCAGAGGAGTCAAAGAAGGAAGGCGGATGCAAAGGAAGGCTCCTGTGCCACTTGGTGCTCCGGACTTGAAAGTCCCTTTTCTTCCATCAAAAGAACACAGTGTGTCTGCTCCAAGTCTCTTCTCGTCGAAGATTGGACGACGGGTGAATGAAATGAGCATCCGGGTCATTTCTACACACTTCCTATGCAGGCTCTTTGGGTTCGGGTGACAATACACTCTGCTGTTCTGCCTCTAGCCTTCATGTCAAGTCTCATCGCGGGAAACGGACTAGAACTGGCTACACGGGCTCTTGGGTTGTTCAAACTTCAGGATCGGGTGTTAGTTTGGCGTGTGGAGTGTTGTATGTAGTAAGGGTTCTAGGTTGTGTAACCTCTTTTCACGAGTAGAAAATCGGCCATGTAATGTAGCACTTAAACGCAATGAACCATATCCTCCAGAAAAGTGAACCTATTTTGAGCGGCTATGACTTTGTATCATTGTGAATTACAAATATACAGCGTTATCACTGCAAATTTAGCTAAGTTGAATATCAGCTTAATACAGTAGTACTTCCATTTCACTTGTCGGCATAGCAACAAATCTTGTTTTCGCAACAAGTTGCAGATATTTTGTAAATACTAAATTCTAAGATTCGCAGGCATATTTCATGTACATGGCGAACTAAGCTAGTATATAGTCAATCCTACTTAATAATTTCGAGATGCTGTGTGTATTCTATTATTCTACTATTCTATGTATGTTCTATATTCTGTCTGTCACAGAACAATTTTTGTAAATACAACCCCCAATGACCAATGTTCTGGCAACATAATCCTACCCAATTCAAATTCTCCCAAATTCTCGATTCCCAATGTTTAAAATTTTGATAATGCGTACCTCTGTTACATATAACTTTGGCTCGATTGTCATGGCAACGTATTGCAATGCTAACTGGGCTATTGAAATTTATATTTTCAAATTGATATTATAACGGGCCTCAATACATAATATTGATGGGGCGTAAAATACATACTGCACAACTTTGCCGATACCGATTGTAGCTCCATTAATTAAGCGTTCAAAGGCAAATTCAAAATAACAGGTACCGATCAGTGATATTATCGCTGACAAATAGGTCAGCTAGTCTATTGTGTAGCTTTTCGGTTTGTAATTTGTATAGACATGCAAGACAAAACCTGACTTATCCTAAAATAGCATAAATTAACCTCAATAAACTATAAAAGTCATCCATGAGTTTTCACTAAACTAGCTTTACAAAATCGAAAATAGTAGTATATTGCGATAAGACTGAGTGCAGGTGAAAGTTAGTTATGGTCAGCATCAACACAGCTTTTTTGCAGTGAAAATTGGTTAAGGTAAACTTAGCTATTTCGTGGTAGACGTAGGTTAGGGTAAAATAAACTAGTAATTTGAGGTGAGAATCGGATGCATTTTTGCTAAGACGAAATGTAAGTCATTCTCAACAAAAAAAGCATATAAGTGCACTAGGATCATTGACGAAACGAACACATGCCGAATGAACATATGATTCTATACATGCTTAACCGAATTGTCATTTGAAACATTTGGCACAAGATGGCCGAACTCAGCGTAAACTAATGAAAGGTCATATATCATATTAGAGAATACACGAATACACGAATACACGCTATGTCAGGTTTAATATGCTAGTCAAAGTTGCAGGTTCCAGGATTCCACTAACAAGTAAGTGCAAGCATGTTCTTTGAGATTCAAGGTGAACGGTTCATCAGAATTTTGAATTTGATGGAATAGAATAATCCAATGTCAAATGAGTACAAGGACACCAAAAGTACCAGAATCGCTCAACAAGAATGTTAAAAGCTAGATTCTAAGTTATTTTTTCTTGACAAGGACATGGAAGACGATGTCAGAGGTTGTCAAACCAAAAAGAACTTGTGGATGGGTCTTGTAAGTCACTATCTTCGTCATCAAAGTTCCAACTTGTAAAAATGGAAGGTTCTTTGAACTTATCATGGCGCATGGGGAACATGGATGATGGTCCGACGGAGCAATACTTGTTTGAATACCACTTCAAACTACTAAAATCAATATTGCCCTTCCAACCGACTATTCCATATTTTCTATTTTGACTCACTAAATCTATTTCGAGGACCCCTTCTTCATACTATATTTATACCTTGCAGAGTATACATGAACGGAGCATGTATTTACGTAAAGCCCCCGTTGAGAAAGCCAATCTGAGTGTGTAATTTATCGAGTTTCTCCTTGAAGCTAATATCCTGAGTTGAACATTACCAAATTGATACCGGGGGCTCAATGTTTTCATCAAGTATGAATGCGATAGTGAAAAATGAATATGGAACTTCCTCCGGGTTACACATCCGTACTCGAATCTAGCTTGACTTAATTCAGGCATTCTGTTCAGGTGAACACTAAAATAGCGGGAACTTGTTCTTAGCTCGTGTCTGTATTTAATTACGCGTGTAGCACCTAACACAATTACATTCAAACCGGAGCAAGTGCGTCAAAGGTCTTTGCATTGTCCTAGTTCCAGGCCGTCATGTCTTACAATGTTTTCCGAAAGCCTAAATTACAAACTTGTCCTCTAAGCTAAGCTTCAGATAATGGAAAATTCAGTTGATTCTCAAATGTGGAACAGGACTTATGGATTCTGATTGGGAAAAGGAAATTAATTACTAGTTCCGTTCCAGATCCAAGGTTGGTGAGCGGTGGAGTGACGTGGGACTGCGCACAGGTCCTGTCTCTCTAGCTGACCTGTTATTAGGAGCATGTCAATGCTTATTGAAGGGAGCTAAGAGCGGATTTGGTTCTGTTTTGTGAAAGTCCACACTTGACTTATCCCGACTCAACTGCTCTATTGAATTAAAACGCTTTCTCCAGACTAGGCAGGAGGAGTGGGACGTTCTCAATTCATTCCAGGATTTACAAGACTTGGGAGTGGATGGAAAACTCACAAAATGCTCTCTGGCCTGGAAGCGTCTTATGGAACGAACCTGAATTATACGTCCAATTCAGTAGTATTTAGTATTCTCTCTATTTTTCACCTAGTTTCAGTTTTATTGACGAAATTTATGCTCTCTAGTATTGGTAAAGTGAAAACTGAAAATGCTAATACTAAATATATTTAACTAAATATAAATTGCAACTTCATATGTTAAATCAATTATTTGCCAACTCGTGATGAAGGGTGACCGCCCATGTTGAGTTGTTTTCGAATCTTGGATAATTCAATAAAAAATGGCGAAAATTAAACTACGAATGTAAAAAATTAAAAGTAGTCTGTGACTAGACGATTTAAAACTAAATATTGACTTCTTTAAACAACTATTATGGCTAATTTAATTATTTGACGGTTTTTGAATTGCAATAGTCATCTAAGATATAAAAAATCAAAAATTGCATTTAACGTCATCTAATTAAATAGTTTAATGGTTGAATAAACTATTTCTGAACAGATACCAACTCGCCCATGAGGAAGAATGAGCTATATTGAGCTGATTTCGAATCTTGCACAATTCAATGGAAAATGAAGAAATTTAAAACACTGGATGTTTTAAAAGTTTAAAAGATAGTCAGCGATCAGACGATTTAAAGCTACATACCTATTAATCTTTCAATAACATTTATGCATCATTAAATTATTCGACGGTATTGGAATTGCAAAAGGCATCTAAGTTATGATAAAACGCATCTAAAAACAGTTAATCCAAAAATATGGCTAACACGAAAAAATATGTACTTGAAATATGCGTGTAAAATAGTCAGTATGTATGTGACACCTGGAGAAAGTATGAGAGAAAGCCAAGAAAGTACCTCAAAACTGAAATGCTTTACACTCTCTTGCTCTAGAAGGTCAGGAGGTCAATGTATCCTCTTTTCGTGCGGGGGCTGCCAGTTCCAAACTCGTATATTTTTTTTGCTAACCCCAAAACGGTGACATTTTTCGTTTTTCCGTGGAGAAGAAATGGGAAGTGGAGCGTTGAGAACTTGAGATGGTCTGGGAAATAAATAGGTTGAAAAAGTACTTTGTGTCTCCTTACTTTCCGATTGTCTGCCTTCTCAGCCCCAACAGAGTCACTGAGTCAGGAGTGAGCAGAAATCAACATCCTGAACGTTGAATGACCCTTTCCCTCGCCATTCACTCTTACAACTCGACTTCCTTTTATTTCCCTTGGCCTTGTACGCACTGAGCCTCAGCAGGACCGAAACAAGTGGATTAGGCAAATCAGGCTCTGTTCTTGTCCCCGAGTTCATTCCAATAACTCAACTTTTGGGTTATGGTCTCCATGGTTTCGCTCAAACTTGACATGAAACTTCTTTCGGCCATTTTGAACAACTTTCACTTGTGAATTAAAATGTTTTAGGTTGCTATTTTAAAAAATTTTCGCCTAAAGGATATCATGGCAAGTCCCGATTACTTTATCGCCAATTCCCGTGTTTTTATCGCCGCATCAAATATTAAGCCTTAAACACTGAAGTTTGAAAGTGCCTTGAAGTGTATTAAATTATGACATTTAAAAATTAATGAACTGTTTCAGAATCCACTTTCTTTAAATTGGAAAGCGGTTGTAATGCAATCATTCCATGCCACTGGAATAATTGGTTAAAATTATTGTAATTTTTGGGAGGAATTAAGTTGGATTTAATTAGAGACGACGCCGCCCTGAAGTCATTACTATAATCTGAACCTGAGGATCAGCTGAATCAGCTCCTTGACAGATTTTGGAGTTGAATTTTGTGTTACGAAAGGGTCTTTTCGTAGAAAGTCTGTTTTGTTGTCTCAAGTAGGTTGGATTGGAACGCACTGTGGGCTAGTTGAATTGGTCCCGAAGAAGTCTTGTAGATCAGGAACAAGAGTAGCAGAAGAGGAAGAACAAGATCATTCACTCAGTCACGACTCTCTAAATACTCAACACGAAGACGCAGAGGTCTGGAAATCTTGGGAGCTCCTCTCTTTCCTTCCCACTCAAATACATTTCCTGACTCTGCCACCACCAACTCCGACATGACATGACATAACCATTATCCCCAAAATTCAGTTCTCTACTTCTCAAACGCTGTGGTTGACCAGATCAGGCTTAGCTTCTGATCTCCTGTTTCTTACGCAACAGTTCCTCCAAACTCACTCCTTCACTTGTACTGGTCGTCATATCTTAGCAATAGAATTGAACAAACTACGTTCCACAGTTGATCTAACGAGGGCTGTCTAAAAAGTTGCAAGTAGGCGTTGAGCGAAACCTTAATTAAATTGAATTTCACAATTTTAGATATTTTCCTAAATCTAATTTTTAGTTTATCTATCTACAATTTTTACACCGAGATTCGTAAATGCGTCCCTAAATACTGCAATGGTTGAATGTTTAGCCGATGTTTTTTATACGTGCCTTAGAGCTTGCTCCAATGGCACGATCTATTCACTTTACTTAATCGCACTTTACATTCATTTTCACGATTGGCTGAGCCTGGCCCTTGAACAACGAGAAAACATGCATGAAATTATGCTGATATTAGAACTACATAATTCAAAATTACATTGTATTTGATGTGAAATATAACATTGGATATTTTTTATTCAGACGTAGTATCAGTATCTTTGAAGTATTCAAATGACTTTAGAATTACATAATTCACAATTAATTAGCGTTTGATGTGAAATAAGACAATTTTCAATTCACAAAATATTGTCAGATTACTGAAATGAGTCTATTTTTTTATAAATTTCAAAATAAATTTTCATATTCATGGAATTACTTACTCGTTTTATTTACTTGGCAGAATTGTGTTGATGATTTACTTAAAAATCACATCTGTGCTCCAAACCGAATGAATTTTATGCATTTCGATAGGATTTTGAATTTTTTAAAGTTGATTCCACTATTAAGTATCAATTCTAACTGATGAAACTGGCGATTTTATGAAATTCAATAAATATATATATATATACTTACAGAATCGAATTGAATACTCCAGTGCAGAGTGGTAAAACAAATACAATATGCTCAATTATCCGAACCTTAAAACTTTTCGAACAACCCTCGTAGTACTCGTACCTAGGAATCAGATGCATGCGGAAAACCCAGGACTTTAGACGGCTAAACTTCCTGCAATTGGAATATAAGAACATTTTCTTATTTTAGCTTCAAATTGGGAATTTGAAAGTCCGTGGCTTAATCAGACGTACAAGACAGATCTTGGGTCGGTTCCCAGGTGCCCAGAAGTAAATAGGCAGAATCCGAAAATCCGAAGATGGAAATGGTCTCATTTTGTGGCTCCAAGCCGTGATGCATTCGGGTCGTGCATATTTCATTTACTCATTCTAAATCCTGTATTCTGCTTCCTCCAAATACATATTCCAGTATAGGGAAAGAGGAGAGGTTAGAGAAAAAAGAGTTTCCGTATCTAAATAATGAAAATCCAATTTTTGAGTTCATAAATCTCCCACTGCAGGTAGGAACTTTCCTGACTTCTTTTATTAGCCCTAAACATTAGAGATGGAGGAGTCTAGGAACAAGCAGGAGGGAAAAAACATTTATATTTTACTTTCTCCATTCAAGTCATCTCTCGCTTTCTCCTCCTGCCTGAATTAATAGAATGCCAATGAGCTGAAGATGAGGGAAGAGTGCATTAAGAATAAGAACCAGTCCCTGTCCTTGACTAAGGCCTTTCTCTGACTCAGCCAGCACACGAGACTAATGTCCTTAGTCTTCCGTCACTTCTCTTCTATTCAAATGACTGATTTATAACTGGGCTGTTACATAGATACCCGGACAAAGAATGCTTTCCGCTTTCTCCCACGCTCCCACGCTCCTTACCTATTTCTTTATTTAAAACAAGTTCAGAACTTCATATCTAGGCCACCGAGAACGGAAATATATTATCAGACCAAAAGCTGAAACCAGAAAAGCACCTGTGAATAGAAATCTAAGTAGTAACTCTCATCCTGTTTAAATACTCTACTCAACTAAATTATGGAAAAGTTGAGCAGTTGCTGGAGAAAGCAGAATAAATATTGGCAATATATCATTACTATTTAATGAAACACGTGAGAATAGCAAAGCAATCGCGAATATTCGGTTCAGCCGAAAGTCGATCGACGTTTTCCCTGAAGACGAACAAACTACACTCTTATTCTTCACGTGTCACATGCCATGCATACTAATTAGACCGCTGATGTATATGGGACCTGTAGTACACACACATTGTCAATAGGACCTCACAATAAAAGCAATCACTCAGTGCAATGAGTATTAAAGGATGGACAGCCCCAATGTAGTCGAGTACAGCTATGACCGTGTGCATAATGCATTCGCATGCGGAAATGAATTCATATTTACTGGGCAGCTAATAAATATTGCAAAAACGAATAAATGCAAAAATATTTTCCACTATGATGAATCAATTATTAAGGGAAGCCAGGAACATTAACCATAAGCCCAAATTTGGTTCCTCACGCGGAGCAGCTATTAATATTTCCAGAATTTCGAGCTCGGAGGAAGACGAGCTCATAAAAGAACTAATACATGATTAATACGCAAGGCAAGAAACTGTTTGAACTATTGCGGAGCTTCTTAAATAAAAATAAAGAAATTCTGCAACCCTCGCTTCGAATATGGCCAATATACTGTAATTGCGCACGATTTGTCTGCTTACATACTTATTGAGGTGACTTACTACTAAGTCGGAGCTGAAGATTGAATTTTGATAGGATTAGACAGTTATATTAGAATGTTGAAGTGGATAGGGAAATAGAACTGGTTTCCATATTTTAGAAGCTGTATGAAGTATGTTCCTCATGTGGGTTGGCCGTGGGCAGGTTGAGTGGCCTGTTCCATGACTGACTGTGAAGAGGAGTGTGCGGGATGAGTGGTGGGTCGGGAAGAAGGAATGTCAATCAGGAGTTCTTTGTGCAGAAGATGGGTTCCTCATTACTATGCATTAGACTGACAACAAACCTGGAACTCCAGGTCCAGACATGATATATGAGCCCCTCTTCTCTCCCCACGCCATCATCTGCCAAGAAGAGAAAGGCCAGACTGAGCCACTCCTCAGTTCTGACGCAAACTAATCGTTTCCAGATACAATCTCAGCCTCTCTTAATTGCTTCGTCTTCCCAGTTCAGAAATAACAGCTTCCCGCACAAGGAACGTCGACTTTCTTCATAATTAAAATCCCATGATCCACCATTCCTCTCGAATACCTGCTCATCTGAAACCTGTAATGCCGATGGATAAAATGTTGGGAATGAAGCTAAATTCAGTTCAATATAGCTCATCACCCTTTATACAGTAATGACTGCCGTGTATCTGCGTTGGTGTGTATGTACTCGAATACATGTATATGTAAGTATGTATGTATACGTTGAAGCTAATATGGAAAATTGGCTAGTTTGCATACTAACCGGCTAATATGGGAATTCAACTTTAAAGAACGTTAAGTTACGGCTGTTAGCTTTCATAACAAATATTGGAAATTAACCGTTTCTTACTCAGAATTTGACGCTCCTTAGGTGTCGTTTAAAGCAAAATCAGTTAAACTGAAAAAAACAATTAATTGGGATACTTATAAGAAATGAATATGCGGGAGCTATTCTGGGTTAGAGGGTTAGTACTTGGTTAGTTATATCTAGGTCAATTGTGTTTAAGTACAACTGATTTCATTTTTAATGACACCAATAGAAAGAATCGAATTCTGAGTGAGAAGCAGCTAATTTCCAATCTTTGATATAAATAATACTATAAACATGCGCGACTTCATTAAAGTCGAATTTCCATATTAGCCAGTTAGTATGCAAACTAGCCAATTGTTCATATTAGCTCCAACAATAATACGTATGTATGTATTTATCTGTCACAACAATTTTGTCAACACCTTAAGTTGCCAATGTGCTAGCAACATAGTCCCTCACAATCACCCTTTATAATGACGATTTGCTGTGAATCAGTCTATCTGTCGCACATATTCATTTTGTCAACACGGTCGAGAGTGAACAATACACTGAATAATTGCCTTGGCAACATAGATTTACATCAATTATATACATAGATCTAATGTAATGACTCTTTGCAAATACACAGATCCGTGCCTTGCAATGATTCGTTTTGTAGCTAGTGTTTTATTTAAATGCAGCCAAGTGCATCTATTGTATGCCACTTGAACTGTGCTTGAGACAAGACCACAAGATGCTTCCTAGAACTTGTTGTTAATTAACGAGAGACAAGTGTCCTGAGCCGGTTGAGCAAGGATCTGTTTTGTTCCGAGTTCCACGTGTGGTCCATTATAGAGAGGAGTCCATAGTGGAAGGTAGTGGAGCTCTAAGTAAAAGTAGTACAAGTTGGTGGGATGTTCTTGTGTAGAAAGTAGAAACAAGTGTTGGAGATGTGAAGACTCCAAATCTTTCTAGTTTCTGGTCTGAGTGGAGGAAATGTTGAGAGTTTGTGAGACTGAGAGCATTTGAGCTTCTGATTCTGTTTCAGTTCAGAGAGTTCAAAGTTTGTACTAGTGTAGGGCAGAAGAGCGGGTTGGGCCATTCGGCTTCTGCTACATCTGTCTGGAATGAAGGAGACTCTGTTGCGGGCTGCAGGTGTGTAGGGAGAGGAGAAGTTGGGATTGAGGTGATCTATTGCCTCCTGCTCTGATGTATTAGTGGGATTAATAATTAATTGTGATGGGATGGGAAGGCTATGCACTCCACCTCACACTCCTTAACTTTCTCTCCTGAATTCCTGATGTGGGACTCCAGAGACACATTTCTCCCCACTTCTCCGCCCAACAGATTTTACTCGGCCTCTCCAACCCTCCTCCTCCTGTCCCACTACTTTCTACCACCACAAGGGTCTTTGCTCGGAATTCCTGATCCTCATTCCCTGGCCCGAACAGCACTTCCAAGCTGGACCTATTTTGTCGTTCGAGGGATGAAGCTTAATCCATTGCTCATGTATCTTACTGTACATTTGATTTAAAATTTTAATCCAAAATTGGACTGTCTAATTGTCATAGGAAAATATTTAAATTGTGTTGCGACAGGCTCGAAAATGTTTCTCGTATCTAATTCGTCTGATTATAACCAGTCAAATCCTAGATTTATCATTACTATTAGTGTTTAATTGCTCGTGATTTGAGAACCACAGTACTAGTAGGTCAGTCTCTACCTCAAGAGAAAGTTATAGATATTTTTGGGTGTTAATATGATTCCAACTAAAATGCGCGATATCCAAAATCGTGAAAGCCACATAAACAGAAAGATGATAAACATCTACATCGTTTTAAAAAAATTGTCAAATTAATCGCACCACGCAAGAACCGAACCCAAATTAACCAAACAGACTCATGTCGATATTTCAATGTCGTTTTTTTATGTTGCGCATTTTGTTTGGCGCTTTTCGCCTGCTATGTCTAATATAGCGCGAGATTCGCCCTAATTTTATGAGTCTGCTGTTGCTTTGTGCTACATTGGGTTAACAAGCATGATTTTCGAATATCTTAACCAAACATGGTCTAATATTCCGAAACCTAACCTAACCAAAGATGAGAAACTCTGAAAACCGCTATATTGTACCACTGGTCGATGATAGCACCAAAGCAAACAGACAGATGCATCTGATAAAACTTTCCAATAGGTACTCCAAGTGATAGACAATATTTGTTCACACAACTTTACTGCAGTGTCAGGTTCAAGTGACAGGTTAAGTGGAAGGAAATCCCTTCACATTGCTACATCACTTTCCCCGCATGGACCTAGGCACTTTGCACCCATGGCCATGGCTCAACTGCAATTCCGATTTCTTAAGTTTCACCTTGCGTCCATCAGAATATTCGGTGAGTAAATAATGTATTGCAATGGCAGGTAATAAAGGTTCACATACGAAGCCCATAACTCATTTCACTACTCAACTGGTAAATCTGGTATGTACTATTGCACATACACACTACCGAATCCGAACCTAATACCTATACATAATTGAACATATTGGTTTCGTTCTGCCTTTCTTGGTTAATTCCAATAAATAAATAATTTTGCGGAAGAGGAATTTCTGAACCAAACGATTTCTTGCATCAAAATATATCTGAGACGCTAAAAATTGATGACAACATGCCAAAATTTACGTTTGAGACGGTTTTGCAAACTTCCTTGCTTGTCGAAATTCAGAAGTTTTGTATGTCGTAGCCGTCTGTGATGTTGGTATATCTTGAAATGATTTCCATTTGAATTGGCTTGCCTAGAGGAGGGATGTTGGATGTCGGTCTAGTCTAGCCAGTGACAGATTTGGTCCTGAAGACGGAGACACGTAGGATCCAAAGTTGGAATAAGAAAAGCGTCAACCACCTTCGAATTCTTCCACACTTTTTTTAAAAAGTTTAAACTTGTGTCCTAACCCCTCCTTTTCCATTTCCATAGTTTAATGAGATTTGAACTCATTCATTTTCTTTCTTTTCCTCTGATCTCCTCTTCCGAAATGAGCCTTGCGTCTGGGAAGTCCTCCTTTTTTTTGTGGAGAGATCTAGGAAAGACTTATGTAGAGACGAGCATATTGATACATTATTCATGGAGACACTCGTCTTTCTCTTCCCATGTTTTTCCTCTTTCTTTGATTAAACTAATAACTGATGTGGTGGCTCGGGTACACTTTCCCTCATTGTCACACTCCCAGACTCGACTCTAAGTGGTAAGTGCATCTGGGAAGAGGAAGTCTGACAGTTCCCGACCCAGGCATGGGTCTTACATACATGACATATGTTTCCCACTTTGTGGCATGGGATTAGAACCGGCTGCTCAGACGCCTAGCTCCTTCTTCCACTTCTTGGTTCATCTTCACGGATTAGGAAGTAGTCAGGCCTAGTGGCGTAAGGAAACATCAAGCTCCAAATTTATTCAAGAAAACCCTGATTTGGGAACTTTCACTCATTTTATAGACACTGAGTTCACATTGGCATTTCGAAATCAATGAATCAAAAACTTCAAATTTATTCTGGCATCCCAATTGATTAACTAGATTTTGTCAAGATTGAATGAATTTTTTTAAATGAATATCGAAAGTTTTTGAATTCTGCGAAGACTTGAGGTTGAGCAATCAGCATCAATAAATTCATCAAGCTAATTTTTACATTTTCTGATTTTTGCCGCAAAATTAAAATTTATTTTGGTATGTGTACATTTTTAAAACCTTTTTTTATATATTTATTTAGGAGAAGGTCAAAACCGTAAAGCCAAATTCCGTAATTCACAAACCACAATATAAAACCGCGAGTTTTGGTTGGCGATTTTCGGTTTGCGGTTTTTATTTGCGGGTTTTGAGTCGCGGTTTTCGGAGTTACGGTTTTTGGTTCCGTGCGTTTTATATGGACTCATTTAATTACTATCCTACTTAATATTTTCGAGAAGCTGTGTGTATTCTATATTCTACTATTCTGTGTGTCACACAAAAAACAATAATTTTTGTCAACACGACTGCTTGTGGCCAATGTCCTGGCAACGTAAGCCTACCATACATCAATTTCTCCCAATTTTGAATTCCGAATATTTAAAACGTTAATGATGCTCATCTCCGTTACAACTAACAGTGGCTCGACTGTCATGGCAACGTGATGCAATGCTAAAAGGGCAAGGCTATTGAAATTTATATTTTCAATTTGATATTATAACGGGCTTCAAGACATAGTGATGGGGTGTAAAAAAGACATACTGCACAACACTGCCTATACCGATTGTAGTCCGTTTGACTAAGAGTTCGGTAGATTCAAAAGACAGGTACAGATCAAAGATATAGTCAATCACTGACAAATGGGTCAGCTTGTTTATATTTATTTCTACATTTGCGAATGTTTTTTAATTTTTGGCACCGAACGCGACATCGCCCAACCAAACTCGAGTATATAAATAAGTGCAAAATTCTAAATTGTGGATTAATTATGAGGAATTACAAAAAGGTCCTCTGAAAGAGGTTCCAGCTTCTGCTCCTCAGTTTATCAAGGGAGTTAACATTTAAGACTTTTCCATTATCTGTAAACATAAACTTGAGTGTAGTTTAGTTGAGGAGAGAAAGTTGGATTAGTGGCTGAGAGAAGAGTGGACGGGTAATAAAATTATATCTCTTCCTCTCCTGACATAATCATATCTCTCCTGCCACTGTCGAGACACACAACCAACCCCGTTCCGTCTTATTAACTTCCTTAACCTTCAAAACTTACACAGAAACACTCCCGCTCTACTCTGCTTCTACACAAGGTCCTGGACTTTCAAAGAAACCAAGGCTTCAAACCCAACAATTGAATCCAGGCCACTTTGAATTCATTATGCTTAGCCTCTTCTACACGCTTTAGTTCTCAATCTGGACAAAGTTCAGTAAGTTAGGCACTGCTCCTCAGAGCCAGTTGCCTTATCTGAGTCAAGATCTCCGTGCGCCACCACCTGTGCATTTGAACAAGTGAAAGTCGACTTTCTCCGGGGCGTTATGCTGATTGATTTTGAACTGGTCTCTCACAACGGGTTGGTTGACGTACTTGAATTAATGGACGCATACGTGGATTTTTATATTGGAGCCACAATTGGTATTTTATTCTCAGCATGGGGTTTTAGAAGAGTTTATTAAATATTGATATTACGAGAACGCGTTCCGCATTTTTTTCCAATTTTGTAGGGACATTCATAAGTACACGAAGCTAGAGTCATGCAAAATTCTTTTCTTCGTAGGGAGCGTGAAATATTCTGTAGTTCTTTCCTGAGAGTAGTTCATTCTTTTGCTCAGATGACCTTAATCTATTTCGGCCTTATGGTTGCGCAGAAATAAAAAAATAATTCACGTCGTGGTCAATACCTGAGCTACGCTACAATGCGAATTGGGTGAAGCGGAGCTCCAGTTTTGCAGCAGTAATCAGGATACGGAGTAAGCAGCACTATATGGTAAGCAAAGGGTCGCGTGCATTAAGAAATGGTAGAAATGTGCTAAAAAAGCAATAAATAAACAAAAACAGTTTTTCTGCAAAAGATTGACATTTAAATTTTGAGAATAAATTATGTGTAAAAAATCGTGTCACACAAGTTGCATAAGCGCAATATATGTTGATAATATCAAATTAAAACCAAGCAGTGACATATTGACATGAGAATAAAATATAGCCCAAAACTTAAAATATGCTAAAATTTTAATTGAAAGCTAATACAGCACATAAAATATCTTTAAAAAAGTCAAAATAGTGGCAACATGCGTTGAAAAACTGCAAAACATGCATCAAAAATTGAAAGACGTCACAATATGCAAATATTGTATGCATTAAAACTTCAAAATACTCAAAAATATGTAGCGTAAAATTTGATTTTTGTAACCAGGCCGCCGCCGGCCTGAATCATTGAAATAAAGGCTAAACAGTCAACGGTGAGCCACCGAAAAATAGGCATTTGCATATGAACTCGCTCCCTAGATTTAATATAGGAATTTTTGTTAACTATTTATGAGTGTGATGTGAAGGTTACCGACTGTAACTCTATTATACATAGATGAGAAATCAGAAACTATCGAGAGACCTTACACGCTATTGCAAAAGCCGTGTTGGTGTACAGAGCTGCCAGATATGTTTCTCGTCTGTACGGACATGTGTCAAGATCAGGTTCCCTAACCAAGTTGTAACTACTAAGAACTTGGATTGCTCACGCACCCGGACATGTGCTCTGCCTTTCAATTTGGGTGTACTACTGTATTGGAGTGAAGAATGGAATTGCTGGTTTCGGATTTCAATGTGTGAGCTCGTGCAAAGGGACTCGGCAGAGCTTGATTCGAACTGAGCCATAATTCGGATTTTGTGTTTCCGTGTCGGAGTCTATTATGAAGGTGAAAGCATGTCACACTCCAATAATAGGCTCGTAATAAAGACAATGTTTGTTCTTTCTCGGATTTAAGGAGGGGAGGGTTGAATAAATGTCTCCGGCTTTAAGTAGAACTAATGTAGGCAACGATTCATCTTCCCTCACAACCTCTTCTTTCCTCACAAACACCTTATCTCCCTTGTCAACATACATTTTCATACAGGGTGGATGCGATGATTGTTAAAAATTTAGAAAAACAAAAAAACAAGTGAGCTGAATTCTCGGTACGTACGAATTGAAATTATCTCTGATTGAATTAGAAGCTGATGAAAGAGCATTCAAGATTTTTGAAGATATACTTTTTTTTATAAAACCAGCATTATGTTGCCATGGAGAATTTTTTATAGCAACAGCGATAATTTTGCGATAGCTTTTAATGCCTCCTGCTTTAGTTATTTTTCGGTAAAATATTCCTTTTACAAGACTGTTTCAACGCATGTTGATTTTTGCGATTTTTGTTTGAAGATCGATCCTTAATCAGCTTCAAAAATCTGAAAAATGAGAATATCCTTTTTATCGTCTATATTTTGAATAAAAATAAGGCGAATTCTCTCTTAAATACGGTGCCAGCTGTAATACTTTTCGAAACGAGGGAGAATTATCCATACCAATCCCTGTAGTACCTATTGAATCACCCTGTATGTTTACCTATTTAACCTACCCGTTTCTTGGGAACAAGTGCTTAGCAACTCGGTGTCTTCTACTTCGAATATGTAATAAAAGTACAGACACATCCCAAAATTGTCTGAATTATGGCTTAAGGTTGATCAGATTGGTGCTTGCAAGTTTCAATCAGGTGGCAGTTGCCATGTGTAGCTCCCAAGTCTACGGTTCTGGAAGGATGAAGTGCGTTCAACGACGAAATCGAAAAGCTCAATATTTTTTTTCATGGATGAGGCAACCCTATTATTACAGCTTGATGATTCGTTGTCAAGACACCTTGGCTTGGCAGTAGATCCCAGGTTTATGCATATTCATAGATCCAGCATTCCCGGAAAAGCTCAAGCTCAGTCCCTTGCATTGAGGTTACGATTACGGTACTTATGCAAGAATGTATATAAAGTTAAATGTATTTATGTAAAATCAACTCTAATAGGATAATCCGATTGCATATAAAAATATACAGACTTTGCAGAAATATGAGAAAGGACGGACGGATTCTCAGAGAATGCTTAAAATTAAGCCGGTGCGTGTTAAGCTATTAAACAGTCAATTTGGCTCACACCACGACGGACCAGATTGTGACACGCATGTAAATGCTCAAACTGTATGGGGAGAGGAAAAGAACTGCCAGATATAATTTAAACAGGAGACCAGCATGCAGTGCAGAATTCTCAGTAAACCCGATCCTATCACCTGGAGGCTTTCTCCCGTTGTCAGCCAGTCGATTGGAGTTAATTCCCAATCAATAGGCTGGGAAGTGAGTATAATGAGGAGGGAAGGAATTGTAATTTAATTTCTATTGATTATTCTCCCCTTTCTCCGACGAAGTCGAACGAGGAACAAGGTGGGAGTGTGAATTGACGGATCTCAAATTCCAGTCACTTCCCTCAAACTCACGTTTGAAGTCAGCTGCACTGAGGCAGCCTAGGACTTACGACCAGTCTACACCTTTCACTCCTCACGAACAACCTGACATGGCATTCTAGAGTCCGCTCTGGATTCCATGTATTACCTTAGCTTTGACTTTGACTTGACTGGTGAAAAGTAGAGACCCACTATGTTCTTCGCTGGGTAGAGTCTACTCCAAAAATGCTACTGATCTTTACTACTACGGTCTGATCTGTGACATACTTAGGCTGCGAAAACGGAGTTTGGGAACATAGAAAATATATACATGCACATAGGCGATGGGCTTATTATGTTGGGCAAAAGGCTATGTTACAGCTTATAGCCAAACTTTTCGTCTCTTCAGCTCTGAAACCATTGTATTTAATGCTAAGCATGTGTGGATCTATTTTAATTTATAGTTCATAAATACGTTTCCGTACGAGGGATTTACATGATGCATTCACGCCTGTCCATTGCAAGAAGCTGCTACATATGTGTATGTACTTGTGCCTGCAACGCGTGATTTGCTTTCTAAGGAAAGGTGTCTAATACTAAAAATCGAAATATGCAACAAGAATTCCAAAACATCTGCTTAAATATGCAGCACTAAGCAGCTTTTAGCTTTTATGCAAAAAGTTAAGCATTAAAATTTTGAAGAAATAAATGCATCGAATGTTGAACGTTCTTTCACTCAAGTTGTACAAAACGCAAGAAAAAGTTGGAAAAAAAACATGAAACTAAATTCAAGCTGCGAGATTTTTTGAAATTTGAAATCAATAATTAAAAACCTGCTAACATTTTGGAAATGAAAGCTAACACAAAAAAGAAATACCCTTAAAAACTACCAAAACTTGAAGCAGTAAAAGTCAAAATATGCGAATACGCACTAAAACCTTGAAATATGCAAAAACATGCTTTATAGAATTTGGTTATTGGAACCAGGCTGGTGTGAATCAATGAGGTCTTAAGTTAAAAGTTTCACAGCGAGTCCCCGAACAATATGTTTTTTCTCAAGACGAACCGTTCCCTGGTGATCTCACATACAAATTTCCGAGGTTGGAATTTTGCAAGGCATTTTTATGCAATGAAACCGTTTTCATATCTTCAAATAGCATACGAATAATACAAGGTTTATTTAGTACTTGTTACTATTGGAGGTATTGTTTGTATGTGTTGGAATTAGAATGCGCGACTGGTATTGTCAATCAATGCCAAATATCTGCAGAATACCGGGTTATGCAATATTGTCGTTTATTAGTCAAATATTCGAACTGAACCTTAAACTAGAATTATCTCCCTGTCGCTGACATAAGGTTTTCAGGCTGGACTGTTTTTAATATTTATCATATACTGTATCTACGAATATGAAATAGTGGATCCAAACTTGAAGTTTGTTTTCCGAGACAAGAGAAACTGACATGGTAAACATGGATACCAAAATGCTCTGTTTGAGCCATGACAAAGTTGATATAGTTGGACGAGGGCTTTTGGTGACTCGTGACATTAAGTTTGTATTATCCTCCGAAGAGTCATCGACTAAGATTGTTAAGATGGGAAAGGAGATAGGTCGACTATGGAAATGGGAACGGTTCCCTCTCCGCCAAATAACTGCTTGGAACAACCTTCGCCTTTCTTCCTGTTCCCAGGTGACTCTCCTTCATTTAAAACATGAGAGCATATGCACACGGACTCAGATCGAAGGCTTCAAAGCAATGAAAACAAATTTATACTTCGGATTGTCCTCTTATTATTCAGCACTGGGCATGTACCTAATCTGCATGCATGCTTATCCGGAAGGAAACTCCAACTGGTGAAACAATAGATACGCACAATATGTGGTGAGCAAGTAGAGTAGGCTTTATGCCTCGTACCGCAAACGAATCCATACATACTCGAGTACAAAGAAAAATGTTTGACTTCAAAATCCGATTTCTATTTTTTTTTCAAGGTTTCACCTGCAAAGGTCACTGCAAACTAAAATACATATATATCCCAACAGAATTTTGAGTAAAAAAATCAAAACAAAAAGAAATCATTCAAAACTCATAATTTTATGACTAAAATAAAACAAATAAAAAATCACAATGAAAACGCCATTCAATTTGCTTGATTTTGAAGATTTTAGCTATAACAAAACATGGCTCCGCCTCTTGTTTTGTGCAAGCGCTGTACGTTCAATGAGCACAATTGTCACTATTTTTAAAGAATATCATTTCCTGTTTTGACTAATTTTTTAATCAGAGCCAAGAATCGTGGATGTGGCTGAAATATATCATAGCATAGTAAGCAAACGTGAAATGCTTGGGTCTGCCTACTGTGCACGTGTATCACACGTTCCCGTGCAAATGAAGGGCAAACGGAAATTTGACACGTATTAGGTCGGTCGAATGTCAGATTCATGCATAATACACGCTGGTTTCCAGATCCACGTCGGAGAAAAGTGTTGCAATACATGAACTTCTCTTACAATGTTCCAAATTAAAGTGAAAGTGTAAGCTGAGGAAATTACTACCTGTCTGCACGTTGTTGGGATTTGGGATTCGCATTAGGTGACTTGCATATTTCATTGCTTCCGTTTGTGCAACGAACCGATTGATTAGTTTCATGTTGCGTGACATGACATCCCAATAGTTCAATACACTTTCAACACACTCCAAGGTCAACCCTTTTTTTCTAGATTGGAGAAATGACCTTGTGTTCAATTACTTTGTTCTGAGTTGTATTGAATTCTTGACGAGCTGCCCTGACTAAATAAATTAACTAGAATTCGGCCAACCGTTCTAACCAGGGAGTGGGAAGAGACGGAAGCGGTGGTTGTTTTGGCAGAAGGGCGGGAGCTGGTGGTGTGGTCCGTGGGTCGGAGTCCGTTGCCTGATCCAATAAATCAACATGTGGGAGAAGGTAATGGAAGTGGATGGATGAGGAAGCTGGAATCCGGCTCTTTGTTCCAACCGCTCTGTTTGCTCTTCCAATCAAGTTTCGAAATAATTCCTGACAGTGTCATCTGCCTACTGTCTGCCCACAGAAAGCCTGGTTCCACGTTTTGATCTCTTCATCAACGGAGAAGACACAATATTGGTTCCACTCCGTCTTGTTTGTTCTTCATCCTCAGTCTTGCCCATCCTTCCCGCCACTCAAACTTCTCTAATGCACTTCCTTCATCCCATCAACTGATCCACCACGAAACAGCCTCTCAGCAGCCCTCAGCCCACAACAACTACCTTCAAGCAACGCCTTCTCAGCTCAGTCCAAGTTCATGACAATTCCACTGAAAATTTCGTCTCAGTTCCATTAGCCTATAGTGTATTGGAATTGGAGTCAACCCAGTTATATGCTAATTTTGGAGTTTTCCATATAAAACCACTACACTTTCAGTATAGGAGAAAGCATATGCGCCAGAAGGATGAGCTTATGCGTATGGCAACAAAATAGCGGGAAGAACGAAAAAAAGAGCGTTTAACCTTAACATGACATGCAAATCAAATTCCATTAGATAAAACCCTTCCATGCCATAACAGCTAAACTAAAAACAGCTAAAGCCAAAACAGCTAAATAATAACAGCTAAAATAAAAA